>JAINUG010000095.1:757500-797500 GCA_029706075.1 Aldrovandia affinis
CACTCCCATCCCAGGCCTCTAGCACTCACTTTCTTAATAACTCAAATTCAGGTGCTTTATTCATTTGTATTTTTAATCTGTGCTAATATGGTATGTTGTTAAGATTTGCGCCACGGTTCTCGGATTGCCATAGTAACCCTACAGTGGGGCTTTAGTGATGATGCACATACACTCGCTGGTCCGGGAGTGTTTGTCTTTAAACTTTGGTCTTTGTCACTGTTGCTCGTATAACTCCCATGGATGGACTTATGTTCTCCTGCATTGTAAGTTGCTCTGGATAAGAGCGCCTGCTAAACCAATGTAACGAAATGCAAATGTAATGAAAACGGTTTGTACAGACAACCAATCCTGTTCTATGGATTATTTCCTCACAGAAAAACATTCAACGTCATTTATCACCCAAGTGGCATGGATGGGGCTGTGTGTCAGAAACCAGCATTTGAGATTTGGGATGTTCCCCCAATGCCCCAGCAAAGCATGCATACTCACAGAAGAGGCGAAAAAACGACTTTCCTCTGGCCAGGGAGCACTCGCCCATGCATGGCGTGCATAACGTGAACACCGAATAACCGACACAAGAAACAAACGCACGCCTCCACGTTACACAAAGCACGCACTCTGATCGGACGTGGCGGTTTGTTAGCCGATGCGCGAGATCTAAAGAGATAAGATTGTGTCCTAATTAATGCACAAGTACAAGTCAGACATGATTGTGCATAAAGCTACGTGTGAGTAATAGACATAATTGGACTGCGTATTCCGCTGCTGCTCAAATAACTCAAGAAGTCTAGTAATCATCTCACTGACTACATTCCCATGAGAGCCCATCGATTCAATCTTTTGCAAAACTGCATAATGCACAGTCTTATCTTGCTAGCGATTGTGCATCTTTTGTTCTTTTTTGCATGTCTGGAATTTGATAATTGCCCTGGTGGGGTGCAAGCAAGCGCCATGGCGACCAGGTGAAGACACCTTGAAGGGTGTCTTTATATCCTTGTCACTGAATCTAATTGTGTACCATCCAGAGGTGTGACTTTGTGAAACTGAGTTCACATCCAGGCCAATCCTCGCTCCTCCTCCTGTGAGACATGGCACGGTGCACATGCAGATATGCTGATGGGAGTGGGGCAGAGGGCTGGTGATACCGGACCTGATACACACCGCCTCCTATGGCACTGAGCCCACAGGTGGATGAGCCCATAGCACTACCAAACTCAACCCCTCCCATACACACACACACACACACACACACACACACACACACACACACACATACACACACACATACTCACACACACGCATACACACACACACACACACACACACGCTCGCACATGCACACATGCGTGTGCCTACACATACACGAACGCAGTGCAGGAAATGAGACAGGCCTGTCACAGGTGAAGCGACTGAGGGTGGGAGGTGTGAAGCCATGTGAAGCTGTTTCTTTGTGTGAGAGAAATGAGCGAGGTGATGGATCACCGCCATGTGTTACAGCTTTTTACATCATCTGCAATAACCGCGTTCACGGGAAAAATAACGTAATTGGTGCCTGACTCTTTGTGTGTGTGTGTGTGCGCGCGTGAACGTGGGTTTACACACCGGCACGCGTGCGTTTTGAGGGATGAAACCGCGATGCTGCAGGTGAATCGATTCGAAAACCTATAAGGACTTCTCGTTAGAATCGATTCACCGGCAGCTTCAAAACGAGAGCCTGCCACTCCGCCGCGCCACCCTTCAGATCAGACGTGAGAACAACACAGCGTGAATCCACGGCGAAGGAGCGCTTTCCCCATTTCCCTCTAAAAAGGAAGGGCCGTAATCCTGAATTAACCACTAAACCTCATGTAGGCTGACATAATGCCCTCTAAGCTGACTAATTCCCCAGAACCTATCTGTTTAGTGCGCTTTCTGCATTTCGTGGGCATTTTCCTAAAGTACAAAAAAACTAAAAAAACAACAACAATAACAACAACACATCGGGTATGTCTTTACTGCACACGGTTGCTAGGTTACATGGCCCGGGATTTAAGTGCAAGATTGTTTTGTGTGATTGGTTTTCATTATCACAGCACTGACAGGGTTTGTGGGGGCTTGGGTGGATTGAGCCAAGAGAATATGGCGAGCCAAGCCTGCTGACAGTAAAGACTAGGTATCGAGCATGCCCTAAAGCGTGAGTCCATATTCCCTACATGTGACCCCTAAACTAATACAGATTAAAAAACTAAAGAGATTTTTTCAAATTGACTGAACATTTGGAGGAAAAAATCTGATTATCTATGTAACCTGATAATATTTCTATATTTATGTATTTTTTTTATTGTATTTTTGTTTTTGCAAAGAATATATTTTTCATAAATCTAATTTCCCAATTTACAAGATATACTTGTTTCATCATTGAAGGGAAATAAATATTTGTGTAAAACATTATGGGGTTGCAGTTTAAAATTAACTTGAATTATTAGGTCTGAGCAATGGATTGTATTCCATTACAGTCGGCATGTGTTGACTTACTCCCCCAAAACACAATCCACGTGTTTCTGACGCCAAGGATTCACCAGGAATTGTTAAGAATGACACGAGGTATGATGATACGGTACTGCATATTTTTGTACCCAGATGCGTGATTCAACACAAGGGAAAACTGCGCTTAATTAGGAGAAGTTGTGTTCCACAATGTTTCCTTGAATTAGCGGAGTGTTTTTTTCTGCAATTAGTTAGGCTCTGCTGTCCAAATAACTCAATTTTCAGCAGAACTTTGAATTTAGAGGCCTCTGTAAAACCTCTGGGAGCAGCCGCGGAATAATCCATATAATAATGTGCTAATGTGTGGCGCCTGTAGAGCTGGGCTTGTAATTCACAGGTTGCGGACGGAGACGCACTGCCCCTGTGCCCTTGAACAAGGTATTTAACCTGAACTCTATAAATATCAATTTGGATAAATAGCTAATATGTAAAAATAATAATAATAATGAAAGAAAAAAATAATAATACTAATACATTATCCCAAAAGCCATTGCCTTGTTTAAAAAAAAATTGCCATTTTCACATGATAAACTGTACGCAACGTGCACTGCCAAAATCGCGTACACGGGCAAAAACGCGCGTGAGGCAGGCAGCCAGTCACAGGCGGTCTTTAAGAAATGGCTCGCTTCATCCCCGAGGTTTGGAGTACCGGCGCGGCTCCTCTCCTTCACACGGAACGCCCGTGTGATAATTGAGAGTAGAGTTATAGTCCCCCATACGAGGGCCATTACGGTAACATTACACCTCCACCACGTAGGGAGCGAGTGTGCTCTCTCCATCGTGTCTCTGTCTGACAGAACAAAATCAAGGCAGGGGGTGGGGAGGGGAGGGGGGGCGTCGGGGGTGATTGATGCGCTAGTTGCAACATGATGTATATGATTAAAAGCATACGGCGTGCGAGGCGATGATGGCGGCACTAAAAGAGAGATTAGCAGAGCTTCACGCTCCCATTAGAGATGTCAGTCAGGAGTAAGGGGCGTGCGGTGGGCGCACGATTCCGCTCACTGCGTCCATACTCTGTGGGGCAACAGGGTCGCTTTGAGTTCTCCAACCCGGAAACACGGGAGTGGGAATTGCATCCTGCCATGGGCTGGCTGCCTGGAAATAGTTTCACTGACAGGATCAAGACATTAAAACGAGTATTAAAAAAAAATAAAACACATTTTGAGTGTCCAAAAGACGCAATGGAAAGTGACCATATTACAAGATCATTGGTTGACATTTGACAAGCTGTAACTAAACAAATAAAAACATAGTTAACAGATTTATTTTAGTGAGGACCCAGCATCTTTATTTTCATTGATTTGAATCGAAGAGCTGATTATTTTGAGAAAAATGTTTCCTGAATATATTAGCATTGTGCATAGCTACTTTTACAAGAATATGATCATTTAATCTTTATTTGTAACAATGTTCAACAACATTACAATGGCAGACTGGCTGTAAAATATTTTAAATGTATGGTGTCATTACAAAACCATTCTTTTCAAGCTGTGCTGCACTGATTTGGTCAGCTGACTACAGGTCTGTTGTGATGATGCAATTATCACAAATGAGTGGACTGCATTGGTCAGCGTGCTGAAAAGTTTTAATTTACTATAATTTACAATAATAGCTAGGATAGATATTATTGAAAGCACTCATTAAATTAGCCAGCAAGCTATCTTCGTGCCTTAAGGTGAAAAATGGACGGACAGACTCAAGGCTATTTAGAATCACTTTAGAGGGCATTCCTTATTGAGTCATGCAATTCAATTATGACAATGAAAACAACTTTATCCAAAAACCCTCTTACTTTGAATTACCTGCTGGGGCTTATTTCTTAATTGCTGTCTGCCGTGTCTGCTGCTCAAATTATTCCTCAATGCAAAAATGTAACAACAATTGGGACAGCCGGTTAGCTTGTTAACAGTAGAGAATACAGTTTTGGAAAAGCGAACTTAAGCTAAAATAGAACTAAATAGGCAAGTGGAGTGACAGCCCCATTAGGTTATTAGCGAGCTAGCTTTAGAAAAAAAAGGAAAATAAAACACTTTCTTTTTCATTTTCTAAGGAGCCGGAGAAGCAGGTTTTGTTTAACGGATGTCATTGTTTGTTTGAAGAGATTGGTAGCCAATGTCACATTGAAGCCAGGTTCTGTATTACTGAGAAAAGTGGAACTGGGAGAGGAGGGAAAATAACACACATTTTACTCATGCGCTACCCCAGATGATTTATTTGGGTGGATCCTACTTTTAAGGTGATAGGTTGTCAAGTTAGAACAACTGATTTCCTTTTTCAGTTTCTTTTTAGTAACAAATGAGTAACATACCCAATCAATCAATATCAATATCGACCGATAATGTCCCTTCCCCCCTACAAAGTCACACTCTTTGGGTGGGGTTTTGGGGGGGGGGGGGGCACAAATGCTTCACAAGACTGTCTCTTTGGTCTTTTTTTCTGAGGGCCCAGGCAATATTGATGTATTGTAACATCGGACTACTTCTCCGATACCTGGTTGCCTTTTATTTTTGAGGTGTGTGGGTCAAGGTCCCCATACCCCATTAGCTCCTGCACGTGATGACAGAATTCCCGAAATCCCCCAATCAGGAGCCATCTTCTCACGACGCGTTGGTTCCTCTAAGGATCAAGGGCATGTGACAGATTGACTGGGCTGGAAGAACAATGTCTTTTACTGTTAAAATGTAAAACGTATCTGCCTGTATGAAATTACAGTTCTGGAGGTTAGAGTTACATACAGTCTTGGAGGCGTGTCCATTTAGGTAACCACATCGCAGAGGACAACAGAATCCCTGTAAAGGTCAAAGAAACTGGAGCGCAAAAGTGCATAACAGCACATTGTTTGATTATGAATATTCTTATCACTCCCCAAGATTTTTGGATATGAGTTGGCACTCTCAGGATTTCAGTGTCTAGCCATGGTCAGGGGAGTGATCATAACACATAATTAGCAGAGACCTCTGTGAATTAGTCAGAAAAGTTAATGAAGCTCATTTGCACAATCCTCTCCTCCTTGTTTTTCCGGGCGAATATCCCAGACGTGCATATGAACTGATGCCAGAGGAGAACAAATGACTTCCTGACTGTGATTTTGACCCATTGTGAGTTAACTTAGTTTGGGTGTTTGTCCCAGTTTACAGTCAGTAACTGTGTCCTGTTAACCACTGTTAACCACCCCCCATTGTGTCCTGACTGAAATATTGAAACACTTATCTAATATTCTCAAGATATCGTATCCACCGATTGGCTGCGATTACGTCCCATTAACAGAAACGTGGACAGAGGTTGATTTTAGCCCTTCCCACTTAGGCCCGATTTCACAATCATCAGGAGCTGCTTGGCCATTGGCTCATAAAGTAAAGAGTCATTTACTGAACGCTAATGCTACAAGTGTTTGATAAACCACTACAAAGAGCATAAGACATTCATTTGCCATGTCTTTTAACAGGAGCAGACAAGCAATTTCTGATGCAAACGGGGAGAAATTGTTAAAGTGAAGAAACTGCCTCAAAAGGCCATTTTTTCAAATCAATCCCATCGAAACATGTCATCGTAGTGCAGAGAGAAAAGGGGAATAGTTTCAAACAGCGGGACAACGGGATTCTTCCGTATTATTTGCCACGAGGGGGGATTCCTTCTCCAGGAGCATTTCCTTGAAATGTCAGAGGGATGAAATGAACGCCTGTGTCTGGAATGCTCACGTCTGGAAGCTACAAATTCACAGGTAACGCCATCACAGAAAGGAACGCTCCAGGTGACGAAACACAACGGAGCATTTAAAAAGAACGAAAGAAAGACACAGAAGATTCCACGCAGGAAACGGATACGCACAGATACCGGTGCATAGCAGTGTACACTCCATAACTGTCACGCACGTTGGTCTGCTGCAGACTGATACACCGAGAACCACTTTCTGCTTCTAACGGAGTGTCACCTTCATAAGCACATGAGTGACGAACTAACTTAAAAAGGAACTGAATGTGCGTACCGCACATGACTTCTTGTTTCCCCCCCTAACTCAACGTCCTTTACAGAAGCAGAAGTGTAGATTGTGCAAACAAACACGCGAGAAAAAGATGCATTTTCAGCATCTTGTTTGGCGCAATGCTCTTTGCTCTAAAGCTATCAAAGAAAATAAATGAAGTGCTTTTATGAATCGGCTTGAGGTCAGTCTCCTTTTTTTAGGAAGGTGTGCGTTTGCAAATGCTATTGAGCTGCACAGGAAGCAGAGCTCCTGTTTAGTAATGCGTTGTTTCACTGCTGTAATTATCCACTGTTGTGCCAGCTTGCTTTAATTATTGTGAGAAAAAGTTAAGCTTTCTCACAAGTGGCCTTTTCTAATATTTTCCACACATAATGGGTATATTTTCTGCCATTGCAATGACAATGGCTAATGAAGTCTCTGAATGTTGTATGTCATTATGTTTGCACATTATTGCCGTCATAGGTGACTGTAATCTCATTAGCAATGGGAAAGCAGGATTGGCAGGTACGTGATGCTCAGTGGGGCTTTTTATTGGCTCATACGATCAGTGGCCAATACCACGCAAAGGGGGGTCATTCATAAAACTTTACCACCACAGTAAATTTACCACCTGCTTTTTCAGACACACAATGAAATTCACACACATTTGATTGAGTTGTGCTTTGCTTCATACTCAGGTTGATGGACAAAGCAAATGGAGTAAATATTTGTTATCTAGGATGAGTTTACTGGCGAATTTACCATTATTCCACATGGAAAAAGAACAGGTGGTAAATTTACCGTGTTGGAAAAGTTAAATAAATAACCCGCAATAGCTACAGCATTTAAGTCACTCTTCGCGACTTTCCTGTAGATGCATAGCTAAATCTGTTCATGCATATGTATATGCGCATGGGGTGAACGTACTAAAATGGGGTGGAGATTTTGTAAATCAGGCCAATTTGGCATTCCATCTGATTTAGTAAAACATGCCTTAATTGCGACTCTCCTCTTTGTGTGAGCATTTTAAGAATACCTGAAAGTAGGCAGTATTTTGTTGTGCATTGATATAGCCTAGCTCATGTTCGATAAACTCTTCAAAGAATGTAGCTACAAGAAGTAGTTAATTCTTATGGGTGGTCTAAAAAATAACAAGTATTCAATGGCCCAACAATGCAAAAAAAAAAATCCTCAAAGGCACAATTAGACAAAAACATATTTTCACGTAAACTGTTCAAGAGCCTCACCTCTACTCATGACATGCTGACCAGGGCACTGAAAGAGACCTGCTTTCCTCAGATGTTTTCAGGGATGATGAATACAACTATAGCGCCTCCCCCAGGCCAGAGGACCTTGAGCAGGAGTACGAGGATGGTATTTAAGCAGCCCCTCCTGCAGGTTGCAGGAATATTACATTCCAAGCTTTGTTATCGTATATGTGCTGGGCACTTTAACCCAGAGAGAAAGCCTTTACGTACATTTTTCAGTGGAAAGAGAAGACATTCAACAAACGAAACAAGTTTTTACAATGCAGATTGTTTCACGTGCTGCACTGCGACTATTTCCTTAGTAAATCTGGCCCTCTCTACATTAACGAATATAAAAAAATAAAAATAAAAATATATATATACTGTATATATTAAAGCTGACCCTTTTGAAAGCGGAGACTCTTGTCTATTGACGGTGCATTTTACCGTCAGAAAAGGAATGCAATGTGGCTGCCAAGGCCCTGACTACCCACATAAGTGGACGTACGTAAGTACACACAGGTATGTTCTCAGGAACACAAAGGTAAGAGACGTACCATTGTAGCGGTACCACTGTAGTTCCTGCTCCCATATACTTTTCTTTCCTGGATCCCCATACAGTCAACTTAACCTTCTCGCCATCCTTCCTGTTCATCGCGTCGCAACAAAAATGACTTTCATTGATGTACATCATCGGAAGCATCACCTTAATCGCATTCACTGTCTTGCTGGACAGGAGGGTTAGTGCAGCTGAACTGCCAATTTGTGTATAATATGAAACACATCCTCACCCGCCTCTTATCCTACACCTCAATTGTGTTATGTTATCCAGGACATGCAAGGAATCATGGCTGTGAAAGAACATCGATATGATCCACACTTTGGGGAAAAGTATTGCAGATTAGCTGGGTCTGCAGTCTAGCGGAGCTTCCTCTTAGCCTCGGAGTGAGGAGAAAAGATTTGACTTCTGAAATCGTGTCTGCGGCAGACATAGCATCTAATCCCTCTCAATGGGTCTAATGTTCTTTCACTTCTCATTCAATATGACATCCCTTGACTGTGAATCCCTGGAAAAAAAGACAACTTTGTTTAAAAATGTATGAATTTTCCCGACCGTCAGGTATCATATCCAGACCTTGCCAGTGCTGACTGTGGCCCGTGGGGCAACGCATAATTGGCGGTAGCATCGCCCAGGGAGGGGGGGATTCAGTCGGCCGGGATGTCCGTGTCTCTTCGCACACCAGCGATCCCCACTGGTCAATCGGGCACCTGCGGTCTACTGGTATAAAGCTGCGCACAAAGTGTCTTCCTCCGACTCATGTCTGCGCAAGCTTAACCCGTAGACTGCGGCGTGACAAGAAGCAGCGGCTGACATCACGTGTTTCGCAGGAGCGCTTGCGCTTGTCTGTGCTCTCCCGAATTGACAGCGGAGTTTACAGTGCTTAGAATGTGGTTGGGCGTTCCTAATTTTGAAAAACAAAGTGGTGAAAGCACAAACAGTATGAATGTTAAGGGGTGAGGGGAGGGTAGTGGGGACAGGAGGTATTTCCTGTTCATCATTGCCCCGCATGAAGCAACAGAACAAGCACTTTTTCGGTCACAATGTTACCTAAAATATTGCATAAAATGGTTGAACATGATTGTCATCATTGTTGTTAACAAATCTCTCCCTGCTTTCATTATCAAACGGCGCAGAGTTCCAGAATGCACCAGAATAAACAAAGCACTGTGGCATGGCCCCAAGGCTGTCAGTTAGATTCTTAGCTGGGGGATGTGCTCAAATGATTTAATTTGAATTCCAAGGTATATAAGTAGATGCTCTGATAGGACGTCAGATTATTTTACTTGGTCCCGATGAACGCATCCGGCAAATAAATCATTTCACTCTTTTATATAAAGGTTACGTCTAAACACTGCAGATAATGGCACCTGCCAAACAGAGAGCTGAAGCAATAAGGAGACGGACAGGGAACGGCTAGCCGCGGAATGCGGGCCGCGCTGGAAATTAATTGTATTGCTATTAAATCTGAGCTGTGCAAAGGTTAAGCACCTTGTTGAGAAACAGTGATGGGTTGCATTTCAATCAACCCCCGAAGCGAACCCTTCTGCACGCCGGCCTCAGAGCTGTGCCCCTCTGTGGACGCGGGGGCACAAGGGGGTTTATAGGGGTCTACGTCAGTCACTCGGTGACCCCACACTAAGCCCCGTGGAGGGATTCATGCTTTTTAGGGATGCCTGAACCACGCCAGGGTCTGCATGTGTAAAGCATCTCAGCGTAGGAGTGCTGATCCAGGGTCAGTCTTCCCCTGACCATATCCTAACATTATCCATGACGAGCTAAAAGGCGAAACTGATCCTAGATCAGCACTCCTACTCTGAGACGCTTTATACATATGTGTTTGACTGGCCCATCCGTGGGAAGACTCCACATTCTCACATTCTCTACGGTTCCATTACAGTGCTGCAGCGATTTTTAACACAGAGTGCTACAAACAATTGCTTTTGCTTTTGTGCCAAACAGCCGCCTAGACAGGCGTTTCCAAATTGCTTTTAGTTGCCATGAAGGTTAAGGCACTTGATTTTAGGAAGGAGATGGGGATTTGAAAGGGTATTTAGACTTTTACAGTTTCTGCAGTAGATCTGGAGAGCCCAAGTGCAAGGCGGGGTCTCATGCAATGTGTGCATTGTTTTCAAGTCATTTCATTGCAATGACAAAATCAATATTTCTTTACATTTTACACGGAGAGTGATCCATTATTTTCCCCGCCACCTCATTTTCCCAGACAGAAATATGTGGTTTTTTTACATTGTTGCAGGCAGAGCATTATGGGAGATATTCAGTAAGCTGAACAGAAATTTGCAGAGCAAAATACATTTTTGTTAGCTTTAGCTTGAATCATTCTTATGTCTTCAGAAAATATGTATACCATCGCATTTGTACTACAATAACACAAAAGGACAACATTAAAATATGTACATTGTAAAATTCTTATTTTAACTAATATCTAGAATCACTGTCATCAGTAAAAGTTCCCATCACACTTCAGAAAGAGCACAGGGGTTGCCTTGTCATGCTAAAATCCCTCAATGTGTCCACCTGATCATGTTCAATTTCCACAGACTAAATCCCCCACCCCCTCTTCACTTCATGTGACCTGTGGGGAGTGTTCTGGCACAAAATGGCTGCCATTCTTCATGCATCACCAACACCCAGGTGGGTGCTTCATGTTGGTGGCTGAGGTGAGTCACATTCCCCTAATTGCAAAGCCCTTTCAGATTGTTGACTGGGTTGCAAAGGATATATAATTGCTACTGATTACCACTGGTGATGTAATATGACAATCAATACAATATTGAAAAATTGCATTGTTTGTTGCACATCGATTCCAGTCGTCACGGCTGATTCCTGGCAACCATGTTTGGAGCGCATGCAGATATTTTACCCATTTCAGTTTTGTTTTTTCTCCCTCTCCCAAAGGTCATTCTCTTATGCATCTTAAAGTAAACACAGAGATGCCTGACAAAGCTCAACACAATTACTGAAATGTTCCTTTGAAAGAAATATAAAAAACACCTTTGTAGCCAATTTTGGAATAGAACTCATAAAGCAAATGTACCAGTTCGGAAATGGGTACACCATCTGCCTGCACTATTTTCAATCACAATGCCCAATTGAACGTTCTGAATGTCTCAAGGAACTGAAAATGTCATGACCCGTGCAATGACAAGTGCTGGTATGCACTTTAGGTGTAAAAGAAAAAGAAAGAAAAAAAACCTTTTGGTCCAAAAAAAAAAAATATATAAATAAAATTCGCATGATAAGAATCAAATTTTTTGTCTATTTTTGGCCGTGTCCTGTCCAGTGGGTCGTGAATGCAGAAAAAGTGCAGTGTTAATGTGCTGCTTAAAGCCAGGGCACTCTGAAAAGGCCCTGTAATCTGTTGGATTTTAATCAAACCCGTAAGGAGCTGAAAGACTAGAATAACATTAGAGGATGTACAATGCGGGCCCCACCAGTATGTATTAAGTGTTAACAGTCAGACCTAATTGCCTTGCCTGCATGAATGGGCCGTAGGGTGATGGACTCCCGGACCGCAGCATAAGGCTCGCGGCCATCATTTTGCACATTTTTTTTGCAAAGGTAAAAATTTAGGTTGACAAAGAAATCTGGAAAAGGTCTCGTCGAGACACGGAGCAAATGTTCTTCTGGGCAGATGGATTTGGCTTTCCTTATCTTGCTCTGGCGCATTCCTTATCTTCCCATCACCTTCACCTTTCCTCTTAATCCGACAGTGATGTCTGCCCCACCGCTGGAACTGCCTTGTAAGGATAACCAACGCTATGTGTGTTGCATCTAATGACCGTACTCGAGAAACGACTGCCTTCCATCCGTAATGTATAAACCTTTACATGAAGTACACTCGCCGTATACACACAGGCTGATGAGACACAACGATGGTATGCATGCATTCACCACCTCAGATTACACGTATGCCTTATTAACCTTACCTAGCCTTATTGCTGTATTAAAACATATTGCGTGTCAGGGCCTCCCCGGTGGTCCAGTGGTTACAACGTTCGACGCTGGCCACTGCGACCGGGGCTCTGGCCGGGAGTGAGACCAGGGGGTGGCGATTGGCCGTCCGCCCCAGGGAGGGGGGAGGGAAGCTGACACAGTTCGCTGCATACAGGAGTGGCTCTGGAGTACCGGAGTTACGGTCGACACCTTGGCGAGTGCCGTCTTGGAGGAGGCAATACTTTGCCTTTGTCACTGCCGGTCTCAGGGCTACGGCAGCAAACTCACGATACGAGGGGGGGGATTAACATTAAAAGATATAAGGTGTAATTGGCTACTGAATTGGGAGAAAATGGAATAAAATCAGAAACAAAATCTGACAAAAAAACCCAAAAGAAACATTGAGTATCTCAGAGAAGAGCTGTTTTGATGCTTTTCCTTGTTAAGTAACGCGATGACACATGAGCAGAACCACAAAACAACAGCTGTGTTCAGTTTGTGAGCAAACATTAAATATCATTCATGGCTATCAAGTCGTTTAGCAGACGCCCTTATCCAGAATGATTCACAGAGCACACATTTCCTCACATTTCATATTTGTACAGCAGGATATTTTACGGAAGCAATTAAGGCTCGGCACATGGCTCAAGGCGACACAACAGCAATTTGAAACCCGATGTCTGAGATACAAGGCCGGCTCCGTAACCATTATACTACTTAATTTAAGTGCGTAGTTGTGCTTCGTTTAAGTCATTGATTGGCTAAAGCGTCCACACACCTTGTGGCCAAGGCTGCTGAATAAAAGGTAACCTGCAGACACCGTGACAACCCAAGCTGGCCTGCATGTGCACTGGCATGGAGTGATTTATATTGGGGTGGCAGGTGTGGTGTCCACCAAGTTACAGGTTAGTTACTCCATCTCTGTAAGGCACCCAGAGTCTGGCCCTTTTCAGGGTCTCGAGCTTCTTCATCTTCTGACTTCTCCTTCTTCATTTCCCTGCCCTTCACATCATCAGAATCCCTATACAATATTATGCACGTTTGTTAATTTGCCACCAATGTCGCCAATAATTGCTAAAACAACCGGTTAGCTACCTAGGTAGCTTCAGCTGCATGTTTATTTGAATTGACGCTATATAAAATACATATATGTAGCAAGCTAAGTGTATAGATCACCTTCTGTAACATTAAATTAATATGTTAAAGTTAGACAATCTGCATAATCTAAATGTACCACTTGTACGACATGTTCAAACCCAACATCGGCAGAGCATACCAAAACAATTAATTGTATCCTCACTTCAGAATGCCATACAATAAGCATTACACTTTATTGTTATATTACCAGATCTATATACAGTATTATACACATTTGTTAATTTCGCAGCGATGTTGCCCTTACCTGCAGTCAACTATGCAGTTACGGTTGTAGGCCACATTTTGCGATTTGCATCAAACATGATGTTAGCAAACCCATTGTTGGCGACGGATCGACTTGAAGAGTGACATCACAACTTGTTCAGTCATCCTCCTGTCTGTCCACAGACTTAGTTGACAATTCAAAGATGACTTCAGAACCACTGTTGACAGCCCCTGTCGTTGCAGACCGATTGCTCATAACCCACTCAAATCACAGCGTGCAATACAATACGTTTCATTTCATTCCGGGGTTTGGAAGCAGGCATTTGGTTTTATGCCCACTGAATTGTGGCTGGAAGTATTGTTGACGGAAGATGAATAGCAATTACTTTATTAATTTGGTGAAAGCTAAGCGTGTGCTGTGTCCCGAGAATGTGAATTACTATTACTATTGCCCTGTAGTCCCACTATATGGTGCTGTACAGTCGTATATCTGGTGAGATTGTAAATGTTGAACACAAGAGAATGCTGCAATGACGTGAAGTCGTGAAGCATATTACTGTCGCCCAACGATCCTTTATTTTAGATGCCATCGTAGCCAGTGTAAGTGTAGTCTGAAAAGGTGCAGATGATGGCCAGTGATTCTGCGGTCCTGAACGAGTGTGGAAGGTCATTCCACCACTGGGCGATCAGGGCAGAGAGGAAATGAGTGCCCGAAGGGACGGGTCAGCAGTGGTCCAGAGGAGGCCGAGTGGAGAGGTCTGGCTGTGGTGGGCATACAGTGTGATCACAGTCTGGAGGTAGGAGGGAGCAGTGACCCTTGTTGGCTGATATGCCAGCACTAGTGATCTGAATTGGATTCGGCCTGCTATAAGGAGCCAGTGAAGTGTGGTGAGTGGTGCAGACGTGCGGATGTGCGGTGGCATTCTGGACCAGTTGCAGTGTCTTGATGTCACAGGCCAGCAGGCCAGCCAGTAAGAAATGACAGTAGGCCAAACGTGAGCTTACTAAAGAAGCTCAACTGGTCATCCAGAGTCACACCAGTGTTCTTAGCAGACCAGGATGTAAATACTATGGAGCCTCCCACGGTGAATGAGGCATCAGTCCTCGGGGAGCCTCTGGGGCGGAGAGCAGCTCGGTCTTCCCCAGGCTTATCTTCGGTTGGTGGGTGGACATCCAAGCAGAGATGTCAGCCAGGCATGCAGAGATACGCTGAATACTTAATATAAATATATCAAATGCAAATATTGTGTTTTAGTGATTGTTGTTAAGAAATAGAACTCACTAGCAGAAATAGAACTCACTAATGTTAGCTTTTGAAATGTTTATACATAGTGATTTAGACCTATGATGAGGCATGCATATATACATACCTGAAGCATGGCTGCCAGCCAATCAGAATCAAGTATTTACTGAAGCAGTGGTTTAATATATACAGTATGTATATATACATATATATATATATATATATATATATACATATTTTTTGTATGTCTATACATAATACATATACTGTATATGTCATATGACCTATCTGTGTAAAGCACTTTGAATTGCCATTGTTGTATGAAATGTGCTATATAAATAAACTTGCCTTGCCTTGCCTTGCCAATCAGAATTCAGCAGAATGATTCACGCTTAACCCTCCCATTCAATGTTTACTGTCTCTAAAACATGGTTAACATACTTTTTTTTAGCTGGATTTTTCATGACTTTTCCTAACTTTATGGGGAAAACATGGCAAACATGAAATGAACTCAAAACAGTTTTTTCAATATCCTGTACACATGTTGTATTCATCGGTGTTGTTGGGGTCAATTTTGACCCCAAGCTCTATTGTTATATAAAACCATCATTTTGATCTTGTTTTTGTTGTGTTGGCTGATACTGAGGGCACTTTCACATTAATTTGTGCGTGTGTGTGCATGTGTGTGTGTGTGTGTGTGTGTGTGTGTGAGAGAGAGAGAGAGAGAGAGAGAGAGAGAGAGAGAGAGAGAGAGAGAGAGCATGCATGGGGGTGGGGCAAACATAGCACACATTGTGTTGGCTGATATTGAAGACACTTTCACATTAATTTTGTGTGTGTGTGTGTGTGTGTGTGTGTTTGTGTGTGAGGAGAAAACATAGTTCCCACAAGAACTCTGATAATTCTCGTAGCATGGGGACGGGGCAAACTTAAAATAAGGGCTGCACACACAGCCCTCTAAACCATTTCTCTTTGCATTTGTGCCTCAACTAAAGATTTTGAAAATGACCACCAGACAGAGGCGTAGATTTTCTGCCACTGAGGTTCTGTCACAGATCTTGGAGGGTGAAAGTGATTTAGATGAGGATGTGTCTGAGACTGAGGATAATGTTGAGGATGACCCTGATTATGCAACATCCTCCTCTGATGATGAGAATGAAACCCTTGGGATACCACATTCTGACCTTCCTGTTGTCTCAACCACCAAGAGCTGACATGTTCACTTCCAAAAATGGGAAGCTACTATGGTCCGGATCCCCAGTTGAAACACAGGGTAGACTTAGTGCTGCTAATGTCATCAAAATGGTTCCAGGCCCCACCAGATATGCTAGCAGTCATGTACAAGACATACATTCTGCATTTGACCACATCATAACACCATCAATGCAAAAGGATATTCTTGAGATGACAAACTTAGAGGGGAGGCGTGCGTATGGTGTATGGTGAAAATATGGTGACCACCTGCGATCCTATATTGGGTTGCTTATTTTGGCAGGAGTGTACAAGTCACAAGGTGAAGCAACAGCAAGCCTTTGGAATGCTGTCACTGGTAGGGCAATTTTTCCAGCCACAATTCCATGTTTTCTCCCGCATTATATGCTTTGATGACAGGGAAACAAGTCAGAGTCGACGGGAGCATGACATAAGGGATTTATGGGACAAATGGGTCAAGCGATTGCCCTCCCTTGCCCCTGTGTGACTGTGGATGAATGTCTGGTTGCATTTCGTGGGTGCTGTCCCTTCAGACAATACATTCATTCCAAGCAAACAGGCAAAATACGGTATCAAAACATGGGCAGCATGTTCATTTTCTATCAAAACTAAATTCTGGTGACTAATTTACTTTTTATTGGTGTTTCTTCATTAGTGAATAACTGTTATGCGTTACTCATTGATGTTCTGAAGTGTTTTCTGAACCTAAAACATTTAAAATGTTTGAACATAATTTTTTTTCTTCCTGGGTTCAAATTGACCCCGAACATAATAAATGTCATTATGCTTGATAATAAAAGGTGTGTTTTTTCCAAATGTTATTTTTCTTTTTTAATGAGCACTTAATATCAACATAAAGCCCTGCAAACACCAAAACATCATTTGTTTTCCATTTTAGGTCAATTAATGAGATTGTACAGTGATTTGCATATTTTGCAATAGTCATATAAAGTCAATACTTGATGTATAAGGGGAGGATGGGGGAGTCATGTTTTATTTACTGGGCAATTAAGATGGTCAGTAGAAAGGCCTAAAGTAGCTGAGTGAGAAACTTGGATAACACTTTCAGTTACAATCATTTTCTGCAGGTCTACATTGCTGGGGTCAAATTGACCCCAAACATAAAAGTTGTGAGTTAATTTGAACATAATAGGAGGACAAAAAAATAGTTTAGCATGGTAATTTTTTACAGTGACAATGCTTGCTATAAACATCACTGCCAATCACATTGACACACCACAGCCATGGAACACCGTGCAACCAATCAGAATAAGATGCTATTAAAAGCCATGGCATGTGTACAGTATAAAGGGCAACCTCTTCCTTTTCGCCTTCCTTAATGTAACATTAACAGAAGCGGCATTCAAATAAAAAGGGGGCTTGGATAGCCGTAATGGATTATGCATCTGCTTACAGGAGTAACGACTTGAGTATCCCGGCATGCCTTGCAGATCTCACTCAGCTAATTAAACACAGTTCAGTTGATCAATACCATCAACTGAAATGGGGTAGACAACAAATTACACCCCAGGGCATTTACTGTACTGAGGGCAGGCTGATGGAGAGGGCTACGGGAAGTGGGCGTGCGAGAGCAGGTAAATTGCTTTGGACACGTTGACTGATTTTCCTCATAAACATGCCCAGCTCAAGGGAGGCCGGGGAGAAAAAGAACAAGCTGAGGTCTCGTTGAGCTGAGCACCCAACTATTCCCAAACAGACCGGAACAATGAAATGGCCTAAATTGAATGTATTTAGGCTTGTGAGCTTTTGGATTTCTCTTTCTTTCTTTCTTTCTTTTTTTCAGAATTCCTCTACGCACACACAACACAGTTTGCGAACGTGCAAAGTGCCCGCATGCTAATGCCACCGCTGAAAATAATGAGCGCGCTGTAAGTCTGAAGGTCTGAGCAAAGCAAAAAAAAATGCATTCGGCTTTTCTCGGTGTTTCTGTAAGTTGGATGCCAGCGCTGACTATTTTAAGCAGCAACTCACAACACCCCTCTCCCCCAACTCCCCCCATCATCCCAACCGCCCTGCCCCCACATCTCACGGATCACATCATTTTTTGGGGGGGGGGGTGTTTTCTCTCTTGCAAACATTTCTGATTTCATCTGAAACCACGGTCTGCTCCTGGCTAATTATTTATGGGATGAAGTGGCCACCCGATCCTGGCAGCGCGGACAAAACGGATGCTCATCGATTCCTGGTGAAGGAGGCATTCGTGGGCCCGGGAATCGATGAGAAGCTGCGGTCCCGGAGGCTGAGAGTAGGGACCGCCTGGGAGCGTGGCTCTTCGTTTCGGGGGGAAAACGCACGAGCGCGAGACGGAGACGAGAAAACCCGGGGGGGGTGAGCAAGGCGGGCGCAAAAAAACACAAAGTCACATCCTCCACAGAATGATCATCTTCTATCGCCGCCAAAGACAAACCACGTGCACAGAGGGCGCAGCTCTGTGACGCAGACGCGACCCATTAGTGTCCGATAACAGGAGAGGGAAGTTGAGAGCACGTTGCCTGTAAAGGGGTTTTCCGTCAATTTTGGAATGGGTTTTGGAATTAAGCACCGTGTGCACGCTGCAATCTCTGCAAAGGGCAAGGGGCGTGGCTTCAGGCTCATCGCCGCGGCGCTTGTGCGAGCTCGGAATCGACTTCTCCGACCGACCCGAAACAAGCTGGAGATAATAAATATCAGACTTAACACAATTGTTTGAGATTATGGACCCGTAGCAGGGCCACAGAAATGTTTAGTTTTTTCTCCTGAATGAAATTCAAAGCAGCTGGTGCAAAAATTCCTGGGTCGTAGAATTCTCCATGTTCTCTTTTATAAACTAAAAGGCTGTCCGTATTAAGGACTCTAACTGTTTTGGCATTTAATCCATCGAATGAGAACCCTCTTTCAGTTTTGGGAAAGTGCAAAATGTGTGTGTGGGGGAAGGGGGGGGGAGCGATTTCAGGGGCAGGCAAGCAATAACGCATCAAGAGAAAAATTAATAAGCACTCAAATCATCCGATGGGCTTACATACTCTTTGAAAATCATTCTTTGGATTGGCGGTTTTTCCCCAGAGCATTCTTCAAAGCTAATCCACGGGTCGATTATGATGATCGCCCTAATCCTGATGAATCGGTCGCGACAGTATCGCCACACAAAGGATTTCCTCAGCAAAAACAACCGCCAAACTCTGTGAAATTTACACCATCATGTGGAAAATCTGTCCATTTGACTCAGACGCCGTTGAAAAAAACCTAAGCTTTCAATCCAGTTTTTTATTTGATTTTTTTTACTACAAATGTGGCAGTACGAGATAAAAAGTTAAGCGCAAAATAGAAAAGAAAAGAACGACTGAAGGAATCAGTAGCAACGGCAAAAAAAAAAGCTACGATGCGAAGGCGAGGCACGGATGCGTACCTTAAACTGCAGGCCGGAGGTTTCACGAGCGGCAGGCCAAGATTTACAGGCGCATCGACGTTTCATTTAAACCAATACCGTGAATGCGTTTTACTATTTGACGATTCATCAAAAGATTCAATCACAGTTTCATATTAAAGTCATATTAAAGGCAAGTGCTCTTATTTGGCCATCCTGATTAATCAGGAACTGTATTGCAACAAATTGACTTTTTCCATTAAGCTGGCTCGGTGGTTAAGATTGAATCCAGGGATCAGTTAGTATGATGCGGAAGCATTCATAACCTAGCAATCAGCCCTCTGATATTTGGGGTATTCAACTCCAGGCTGGATGCAGTACTGGATATTCTCTAGACTGTAGGCAAATGAGGAGCTGAGATGGGCCGAACGACCTGTTCTTGTCACTCTGTATTCTCGTGTTCCTATGTTCTTGCAACAAGTTCACATCCTATGCAAATTGTTTTACACTTCCTGAATCAGGGGATATTTATTTTACCACAATTGTGCTCTGTTCTCCTAATTTTGATAAAGATGAACACGTGTCATATGCGACCGGGTGAGAACAGTGGATTCTTACACAATCGTTCTCTTTCATTTCAATGACCACCAAGCTGTGTAACGATCTGGGAACAATTGCTTCCTTAAATTATTCAAGGACATCGTCTCCCCCGTCTCGCAGGGTACATTTTGTCCACTTTCTGCAGGTTCTCACTGTTTCTGCCCTTTCTCAAATGATCTTTGCCCATCCACAAATTGCCTATTTTTTGGACACTTTTAAACTCTTTGGAACATTGTTCCTTTTGATTTCTTTCTGGCTAAGCAATGCGGCTCGACCAGTGTGGAGACGAATGTTCTCAGTCCTGAAATGTTGCATTACGACGGAGAATGTGAAGAATTGGACAGAATAAAGCATTACCACAGTGAGTGGTTGGTCATCATGCCTGAGAATTTCACTTTTATGTTTCTCTCTACAATTTTATACAGTTTTATACAATTTGTATACAGTTCAATTTTGTGCAGGCCTTTTATAAGGCATTGTGGGTGCTGCTGGGAGGCTCATCCTGTTAAGGCACTGTTCTGGTGTGTGGATGAGCCCCACAGTCTGCATCCTGTTAAGACACTGTTCTAATGGGGGGATGAGCCCCACGGTCTGCATCCTGTTAAGGCACTGTTCTAATGGGGGGATGAGCCCCACGGTCTGCATCCTGTTAAGGCACTGTTCTAGTGTGTGGATGAGCCCCACAGTCTGCATCCTGTTAAGACACTGTTCTAGTGTGTGGATGAGCCCCACGGTCTGCATCCTGTTAAGGCACTGTTCTAGTGTGTGGATGAGCCCCACGGTCTGCATCCTGTTAAGGCACTGTTCTAGTGTGTGGATGAGCCCCACGGTCTGCATCCTGTTAAGGCACTGTTCTAGTGTGTGGATGAGCCCCACGGTCTGCATCCTGTTAAGACACTGTTCTAGTGTGTGGATGAGCCCCACGGTCTGCATCCTGTTAAGACACTGTTCTAGTGTGTGGATGGGCCCCACGGTCTGCATCCTGTTAAGGCACTGTTCTAGTGTGTGGATGGGCCCCACAGTCTGGTATCGCATCCAGACCGCGCCAGTGCCGACTGTGGCCAGAACCCCCGCGGGGCAATGAGTAATTAGGCAGTAGCATCGCCCAGGGAGGGAGGGAATTAGTCCGTGTCTCGTCCCACGCCAGCGACGCCTGCTGGTCAATCGGGCACCCACAGTCAGCTGCACACGAAGTGTCTTCCTGCGATTCGCGGCTGCGCAGGCTTAACCTGTCAGCTGCGGTGTGAAAAGAAGCAGCGGCTGACACCATGTGTTTCGGAGGAGAGCGCGTGCTTGTCTACGCTCTCCCGAACTGACAGCGGAGGTTGCAGTGGGCGCAGCTTAACAATACAATTGGGCATTCCAAATTGGGAGGAAAAGGGGGAATCGTATAGAATCATGGAGGGTGGCATACAAATTGTATTGTGCCATAGTTTTGTTACAAAGTTTACTTCCCCGGTGTTGAATATTTTATAATGTACTGTTTCAGTGTAAAAATATACTGTGGGCATGTTGTGGTGATTTTGTGGCGAACACTTCCTGTATTTATAAAACATCTGCCCTTACAAATGGTAATGATGCAAAATATGAATCGCACATGAATTCAGAGACCTCGTTATCTTTCATAATACACTCTTTCCTTCGTAGTAGGATGCTTATATTATAATTAGTGGAGATAACAACAGCCACGATGGGGTATCCATAGATTGTATTGTTTTATCTTTTTTTTAAATTAATGCATGAATGCAAGATGCCTATGTGAGAAAACTACTATTTTTAAGTATGCACTGTGAGCTTTTGTGCTATTTATTGAAGAAGAAAAAAACCACACACGCAGACAATTTATAAAGAGAAGCACATTGCAACACTCCAGTGAATTCTCTCTACTCTACGTCTTAGAGAAACTTTTCCCTGGGATGGAAATAGTGGATATTCGGATGATTTGAAAAGTCTGAGTCTCTTTGCCCTTTGATGGAGAAGAGATATTGTTCTCATATTTATTTATTTAGTTGTTTGTTTTAAGTACCATGTCATAAATGAAGCCATGATGGAATAAATGCACAACACTGAAGCATTCATTTACCGGCTGCCCCAATGTGGTCTCAATTGTAAGACACCGGTGGATCTTCTCTGCATAAATAAATACAAACACGTAATTTCACGTATTTGTCTTTTGGAAGTCGACTGTTTAATGTCATACATTTGCGTGGTCTACTTTTTAAACGCATTTTTGAAAATGGATTGTACATCTAATTGAAGCTGAATGTGATATTTTATGTGAAGTGGCAAAGTTTTTAATGCTTATTTCTCCTCATGTCAGGGCTGCATTCAGAGGCTTTGAAGGATGATCTGACAGACACGTCATCTGTGGTTTCAGCTTTCTGTAATAATCTTTTTGTCCCCATCTCCATGGTCCAATGGGGCAACATGTGGGGGGGAAATGTGCTTATTCCAGGGGCCGAACACACCCACACACACACACACACACACACACATATATATATATATACAAATAATTTTATCCCTCAAATGAATGCCAACTTTGTACTTCAAAATGTTCCTGAGATCCCTCCAGAAATGTAAGGCTCAGCATACAGACTCTAATTAACGCCGCAAACAATGGAAATAGCAAATCATATATCCACTTCAAAATGTCAAGACAACCAATTATGAAATAAAAATGGCAATTATGGCATTGTTTGGGTGCATAGCATTATTTTGAAATGCGCACTTTAAAAAGGGGATTTTTAGTTTTTTTCCAAACATACTTAGAGCATTTCGATTCCATTCTGCGGCAGCTCCAACCACAGTGCATGCTTCGGCCCAGTTCTGGTTCTCCGTACCTACCGCATAACGATAGCCCCTCCTTGCACCAAGACATTTTCAGGGTTTGTCAACAGGAAGAAAAAAAAAGGTCTCTAAACTTCTGTCAGAACTGGGTCCGCACCTCTATTTCTGTGCGTTTACCCTCATTTGGCTTCGTACCCATTGTTCTGGAAGGGCACATGCCCCCCCCCCCCACACACACACAGTACGAGAAGACTCTGTAGGAGGAGCCAAAAAAATGGTCTTCACCGCTGTTACTGGAGCTGATTGCTTTCTGATGCTGACAACACATATTCATTCTAAAAATAAGACAGGCCCTGCGGTGGCATTTGATTGGACAGGATTACGAGGGCAATGTACAACAGTAGTCAAACTTCATTTACAGCAGTGTGTCATTAAATTTATCAGCCAATTATAAATGCTTGATAGTATTTATTGTTTTGGGGTTTTTTCCAGAGGTGAGTTGCCTGGTTGTTGTTTTTTGTGTTACATTATTATTTCGTATATATAAACAAACTGCCGGGGAATGCAATTACCACGATGAACAATAAAGGCAGGGTTCAATAAATCAATACATAATTCATGTGGTTATGCACATAGCAGATTACAGGCATAAACACACGGGAAAGTCGACGCACACGCACACGTGCCGAAACCTCGACAAAAAGAAACGGTGCTACGGCAGCCACCTGTCACAGCGATTCTCGTCAATCACGCCGTTGTTTTGGAGTTTGCTCTGTGACATTTTGAAAAGGCTCTTTCAAAAAAGCTGCGGTGGTTTGAAGACGACCCAATTGGACGTGCGTAAGTGGAAGGTTTGGAGGGAGCCGTGCCTGTAAAATGAATTTCGTAGACGCTGCGAGAGCTGCCAGCGAGAGCCTTCAGTCAGAGAGACAAGTGCAGGCTTGCTCCGGCACCCAAAATCCAGAGCGAAAGGTGAAAGGCTAGCCAGCTCGTTTCATCACATTGCAACTGGGACAGCCTGCCGAATAACAATGGTTGTGTTCATACGCACAACAAATGTATTTTTCATGTTTTTTTCCCTTTTTCTCCCACTTTGGAATGCCCAGTTGTCAATTCGGGAGAGCACAGGCGCTTAAGCACGCGTGATCCTTCAGAGACGCCCGACATTAGACGGGACGCGGTGGTGTGCGGTGAGAGCAGACACGGATGGCTGGCTCGGTCGCTCCCTTCCGCCGCACAGTTGGCGGCAGCGTCGCCCTTCGGGCCTGCTGGACGCGGTCTCTGCTGGCACGGTCCAGACCAGACTGTGAGGCTCGTCCACATGCTGGGACGGTGCCTTAACAGGAGGAGCCCCGATACTCGCGACAATTTAAAATGGTGGCTGGCATTAACGTCCAGGCTAGATGTAGTACTAGATACTCTTTAGATTAGGACATGATGAGCCTAGATGGGCAACAATTTATCAAATGTATTCTTATGTTCTTATGTTCTTATGATTCCCATCATGTTAAACTAACCCGCACGCTGCTTCACAACACTCTCCGTGCAAAGGACACGATAGAGGAACAGGTCCCACGACTACTGCCGTTCGTTGTTGTCATTAAACATTGCAAAAATACATATGTTCTTGCGCCATAGCATGCTAAATGACATACAACATAGGCATGAAATGTGTTACTTAGTTTCGATTCACCCGGTCTAGACGCTAGTCTCACGATGGCGGGATCCAACCAAGACCAGCTTGGTCGCAGCTCTGTCAAACGCATATATCACAGCGAGCCGCAGACCGCAGAACCGGTCCGTCACGGCCCAGCATCCTGTAGGGCTACGCGTCCGCCCTGAAAAGACATGGGGGCTCTATTCAGGCACAAAGGGGCTCGTCAAAGGAAGGGGGGAAGGGGGAATGACCCCCGACAGGACGGAGAGACCTCCAGCAGAAAGGAGCAGAACCGCAGATGAGAGTGACTTATTATTTTGCGCCACAACAGAAGACTCGCACGCATTCAGTCCGCTCCTAAAACACTGAAAGGCACGTCACCATTTCTGCGCGAACAATGGAAAACCGAGCGGCTTAAATCTTTTGAGACCGGCGGGCCTGTAAATCGTGAGCTCGTATGGAGATTGAGAGGAAAATGGGGGAAAGTTGCTGGGGGGAGTCGGGGAATCAAGGGTCCATTCATCTCTCCTGCGTTGGAGGAGCAGGAATTCCATACGCCGGCATCGTGCAGCCTGACATTACCGTGGGAGGCGATGGGGATATTTCTATACTGTGAGAAAAAGGGTCTTTCTTCATAAAACCCATATGGAACCCACACAGATGCAGGAAATAATGCGGGAATTGTCACCCTCTGGAGAGTACCGCCACCTAATCCAGATCTGTAGGTTGCATTTGGATTAGATTAAATGAAAATGGATATGAATACTGTATATATATATATATAAAGATCTATTATGAATTATATATATATATATAAGAATATACGAATACATAATGACAAGAATGGGCTGTTCAGCACATCTAGGCCTGTCATGTCCTAATCTAAAGAGTATTTAGTACTGCATCTAGCCTGGACTTGAATAGCCTAAGTCTTTCTGCCTCTACTACCTGACCTGGCAAGCTGTTCCAGGCATTGACAACCTTTTGTTGGAAGAAAAAAAGAACTTCCTACAATATACAGTCAACTCGAAACTTATTCACACCCTTGATGAGCAAAAAAAGGCCATATAAGATAAACAATTAGGGTAATGAACTATATATGCTCAGAAAATGGGCCAGTTATATTCATTTATATTGGTTAACAAGGGGGGGGGGGTCTTTGACCATTCCTCCATACAGAATCTTTCAAGATCATTCAGATCCTCTAGTCTGCACTTGTGTACTGCCCTCTTCAATTCAAACCACAGATTTTTGATCGAGTTCAAGTCTGGAGACTGAGACGGCCTTTGCAAAACAGTCATTTTGTGGTCAGCTAATGATTTATTGGTTGATTTGAGGCTTTCTTGGGATCATTGTGCTGAAACATCAATTAGCAGCCAAGTTTCAGCTTCCTGGCAGAGGGAATCAGCTTTTTAGCCAGAATGTCAAAAAGACCAAAAATATTCAGGACTCTGTTACGTAACATGTGGTTTCGGAAAATATCAGAATCAGAATCAGAATAGGTTTTTATTAGCCAAGTATATTTGCACATACATGGAATTTTCCTTGATATAATTGCTTGTATATCCTCTTGTTCTTGCATCGTTCGACCCTGTCATCACCCCAGCCCTTTGCAGTCATCGCGGTCGTGACATATTTTCCCATGATTCTCTGGGATCGAATGGGGGCCCCCTCCAGATTGACACCGGATGGCTCGCGTTCACAGATGCCGGTACTCCACTCGGAGACGGCGAGAGCTGTCAGGAGCGAGAGGAAGGCACAAAAGAGGAGAAACCACTCTTTGATGGGCTCCGGTGGAAGGAAGAAAAAAGAAAGGAAGAAAGATGCCCTCTCAGTAGGATGAAGGAGAGTTTGAAAAGGGATAACATTCAGGGCCGCATTTTACATGAAAGGGACACTCTGACAGGGAGGCCTTATCGATGCCGAGCCTCCCGCTTGTGATGGGAGCCAAAATAGACACGTCTTCAGGTGCCTCCGCTCCCCTTTCTGACAGGAGGCTCAAAGTGGCTGGAAGTTTTTGTCAGCGGTGCACTCTGTAATGGATGCGGATAAACGACCCCGAACAAGGCCGCTGCGCCTCTCGCCTCACGTTCCCACGGTGGTGTGCGTCGGGTGAATATTTTCTATTCAATTATGGATCGCACACTGTCCAATTTGATTTATTTCCTGACTGGGGAAAAATCTCTTTGATTTGCACATACACACACACACTATATATATATTTTATATATAACATATAACATAACATATAACATATGCCTTTTAACAGACACTTTTATCCAAAGTCACCTACAGCAGTGGAAGCATACATTTTTCAGAATATGCGATCCCAATGGGAACCGAACCCACTAGCTAAACGTTGTCAGCACCATGCTCTCCCTACAGGATACACAGAACCATATATATATATATATGCAAAACACACACAATATATACACATATATATATATATATATATATATGTATGTATGTATGTATGTATGTATATACACACAAATAAGTAAGCGTAGGGACCTATTTATACTTCTCTGATATTTGTTCCCAAATACATTTGAAGCACATATTTGCAGTCATCGACGCTTGTAAATGCCAGCTGACTCTTGGCGGATCCCGTAATGCATATGTAACACACACAGCCGCGACGGTAACAGGGGCAGGTTTAGTATGCCGCGCATAATTGTCGGCCTGTGGACGGGGACAGGACTTGGTTGGGGGGCCACTTATAATGACTGCAGTGTGTCCTCTCTGAGTGGATAATTCGGGGAATAAGGCGCGGATGCTGTGCTAGTCCTCGGCACGCGTGGGTGTGTCGGAAACCTCTGGGGGTGGGGGTGGCAAAGAGGGAGAGCTCTTGAAGGCCTGGAATTCAATCAAAAGTGACTGAACCAATATGCGACATTGCTAGTGGATTTGGTTAGCGGTCCTTCAGAAGACAGAGGGAACTACTTTTTAACGTACTGTATTTTTTATATTTGTGTTTATTTATTTTATTTTTTTGGGGGGGTGTTCTGTGTCATTGTTAATGACTGTAAGGCGATGACTGCTTCTGTATTTTAAATGACATTATTGGCAAGTGTGTGTCGGCGACTGCA
This sequence comes from Aldrovandia affinis, assembly GCA_029706075.1. Lineage (NCBI taxonomy): Eukaryota > Metazoa > Chordata > Actinopteri > Notacanthiformes > Halosauridae > Aldrovandia > Aldrovandia affinis. Next base: position 785,074 of record JAINUG010000095.1, read on the forward strand.
CGGTCACCATCAGGGTTCTGCGATAGACATACTGAAACCATAGCGGACGAGATGAAATTTCAGACTAAATGAAATGGCACTGTTTGTTCTGGACTTAAATAACTTGTCCTCGTCTGTTTCTTTCCCTGTGAAACGGCCCGCGGGCCTTTCTTCGTTTTGCGCCGAAAAACCAACCGTGCCGGAATTGACGCTCGATACGAGATGCTGCTTTGCGAGACCGCTTGTTTTCTCCAACGATCCTCGCTGTTTTCTGCGGAACGGAGAGTTCCGTTAGAAAACAGCGGAAGGTCAAATTGATTCTCGAAAATCCATAGAATGTACATAATGCATAAACCCTTGGAGTATGCATTACATAAAACCACTTTCTGGATGCATATTTCTTTGCCTCTGTTAGTCACAGCCTATGTGTCTAAAAATTAAAGAATAAACGTAACACTTTTGCCATGATATGACACAATTATGTATCCAGCAACCATTCGCAGAGATATATATATATATATATTGGTTTGACTCATTATTTTATATGCTCTTGTGAACTGTGACAGGGAAGTTGTGATTCACAAGGCTCCAAATATGCCTCTCCAGCTGCAGCAGTTTGAAGGGATGGATGACATTAAATACGATATCAATCTGTAGGCTGCTCTCGAGGTGCTCGACGCGACGGCAGTCTAATTGAGCCGTGTTACTCACGTTTCCTCTCAGAGACGTGGAGCAGCATGCAGGCCAGCGAAACGCAGGGGGGCATGGCACAGCACACAGCAGCTAGCCAGAGCGGGGCACTTTGGGGGCTCATAAATAATGTCATATAAATGAATGATATTCCAAATTGGGATTGTTTTTCTTTTAACAACCCACCATTTTTTGATCCCTTCATAGTTTGCCTTGATGTGCTCCAGTCAAAAAAAGTCATTATATTTTCTTTTTTTTCCCTTTTGCTCACAATACTTGTGAATAATTAGTATTGCCATGTGCAATGTGTAATCCATCAGCTGTAACAGGACCGGGGGATAGGCCCGGCCCTCCCCTTTCCAACAAGCCTCTCCCTGCCTGGCTGGGACTCTCCTAGCAGGGGCCAGGGCCGTTTGACTGTCCAATCAAGTCACCTCTCCCACAGCAACAATCCCAGGCAGTCAGCAGCACCTTCCCACCCCCCTTTTTTTGATGGGGTGCTGTCCTGCATAAGCAGTCAACAGGAACTCTCTCATCCACTGTGCTCAGACACAGAGAATTAGGCTGGGCTGCTCTTCTGATCATGGCAGCTACCTTTACCCCCCCCACTTCCTTAAAGGGAAGAGAGGAACTAATGTAATGACTGTCTCTTTCTATTTGGGCCAGAGTGGGAGACAGAGGGAGAGAGACAAAGAAAGAGAGAGAGAAAAGGATCCGGCGCAAGATGGACAGAGAGAGGGAAAGAGAGCAAGAGAGAGAGAGAAGGGGAGAGAGATAGGGACAGAGAGGGAGAGGCGGGGCGGAGAGGGAGAGATAGAGGGAGGCACGATGCAGTAAGGACCGAGATGTCCACAGAGACAGAGAGAGGTAGAGAGAGAGAGAGAGGGAGAGAGAGAGAGAGAGAGAGAGAGAGAGAGAGAGAGAGAGAGAGAGAGAGAGAGAGAGAGAGAGAGAGAGAGAGAGAGAGAGAGAGAGAGCAAGAAGTAGACAAAGAGAGACAGACGGAGAGGTAGAGAGAGGAAGAGAGAGAGACACAGCGATGGAGAGAGCGGGGAGGGGGGAGATAGAGGGAGGTAATGGGTAATGTGCAGTAAGAGACAGAGAGAGATAGACAGAGAGAGTTAGAGAGAGAGAGAGAGAGAGAGAGAGAGAGAGAGAGAGAGAGAGAGAGAGAGAGAGAGTGAGGGAGAGAGAGAGAGAGAGAGAGAGGAGAGAGAGAGAGAGGAAGTAAGAGGGAGTAAGAGGGGAAGTAAGATGCAGTAAGGGCCGCGACGTCCACACCTGCTCCTTCGTACGGAGCGTCTAAGTGGTCTCCCGTCAGGCTCGTTCTCTGGCAGGTGCGTCCCTTCCCTCTGGAAACGTCATTACTCCCGCCACTTCAGCGAGCGAAAAAGCCCACCGCACACCGCATTCGCCAACGCCCCAGCACTACCGTACAGCTGTGGCCAGGCTGCCATGAGCAGGAGCCAGAAACCATTTCCCATTGAACTGCCCAGCATCAGAGCACAACGCTGCTCTCTTTCCAAATCAAAAGCGAAGCTTTTGGGCTCATGTATCAAAGGAAAAGTACCCACGGCAATACTAGCCTAACTTTATTCATTTTTATGTATTTATCGGTTATATAATCCTGGAGAAAAAGCTCCGTAGAGATTCACGTCTCTTTTTTTTAAGTGGTACCTGGCCTTGTCTTTGTTTTTCGCACCGTACATATTCACGATCCGTCTGGTTGCATAACGCTCGCCCCTTTGATGGGTAACGATTAGGTGTGTAGCCCCGAAGTTAGTATATCCAGCTACTTTCATGAAACTGATTATGGGGGGGAGGATTCCACTTGGTGTGAAGCACTTTTCGTCTGCAGTTTCATTTCAGATTTGAGCTCGGAAGCAGAGCTTTAGCATTCCGGCAGCAATTTGGCTGTCGCCCTTACACATTTCTATTCCTTAAACTTGTACTTTTACTGGCCAGAGAGAGAAACCGAGAGAGAGAGAAAGAAAGAGGGAGAGAGAGAGAGAGATTTAATATAGAGATGGAGGGTCTTCGACGGAGCGATACAAGGAACGTCGCTCAGCGTTACAGTTACGGCCCCGACCAGTTTCTGTCTCGCAGTTCCGCTAATAAACGCCTCATTCCGCTCTGAATGCACGTCTAATTATAAAACCCCAGGCTTTAAAAGAGAATACAGCCCCTTTCACCAGCCTCTCCCCCAATCTGTCAGCACTCCCCAGCTAGAGTGAAGCCCAGACTGAGCCGTAATCACCATGTTTTCATGTCTGTGAGGGAGGGGGACTGGTTTTAAGGATTTCCAGCCGGAAGGGCTGTTTGCTTTCTGCCTCGTCTTTGTTTTTTTCCCCCCTTTCATGCTTCCTGTTTTTCTTCCTCTGTCTTTGAAAAAAAAACCATTAATATATATACAGTATATTTAGAAGAGCAGCTTCATAATTATATGCTATACATATATAGATAGATATATATGATATGCATTAAGTAACAGATTTAACAACATTTTGTGAGTGTGTGTGTGTGTGTATTCAGGGTAGGGGGATCTGTTCATGTCGTGTTTATATACTGATGGTGTATGTTACTATTTTGTGCCTTGACCTGTTTCACAACCGATATTTGTCAGGAGTTATTACTCCCAAACAATTGACAATTGTTGAGAGGAAAAGGGACTCCACTGTTCTCTGTTTAGTTGTTACATATTTGTCCCCAAGGTTTGAATTAATTTTAAAAATAACCTTTAAAAATACAGAACCAGTGAGGCGGTTGGACATGTTTTAAACTTTCAGGCCACACAGATGTGTTTGCGTGTCTGTGACAATTTGGAATTTGAACAAAAAGTGGAATTATAACTGTTGAAAGTGTGTTTGGGATTGGATCAGAAATCTTGAATCCCATTGTAGCCACAGCCAAAATAAATTGGCCAGATTCTGAACATTCCCACATGTGACAGTGTGTGGGTGATGATCTTTGACCTGTCTTTTATGCTTGTATTATTGCTCTGCTTGGGTCAAATGACACAAAGTCTTCCATGAAAGTTGCTACAAAGGGACTGAGACTTAGAGCTACAGCCATATGCACACACACACGCACGCGCGCGCACACACACACACACACACACACACACATAACCCCATTCGAAACACATGCACAAATAAATTTAAAAACCCCAATAAAAAACATGCACAAGAACCTACATATAAACACACAAAAACACACACAGAGCCAAAAGCGTGGCTCATGTCCCGTGCACGCACTTCCCTCTGAAATATCACAAGTTTAAAGAATTAACAGACATTGCAATTCACCGGCGAGCCGCTCTCTGATCAGTCATGGCGAATGGACAGAAAATCAACGGCGTGGTGTTAAATTCATCAGAAAATTCCAACGACGCAATCCGACACTCCGTTCTTCAAACTGCTGCTGAATGCAATCGATGAAACCCGACACCGTGCCGTAATGTCATCGGCGAGGACCGCTCACCTAGGAACGGCAGTAACTGCATTGCGGGCACATAATTAATTAACTGTGATACCTGCAGTCTCAACACCTGGTAGAGTGTCACACACAAACAGAATGTGCCTTTGGGATAAGAGACGCGTCAGCTTCAAAGGGAAATGTTGATGCATTAACTACTAACACATTATTCTTTAAAACTTGAGCGGAGACGTTTATTGGCGACCCTGCATTGCAACGCACAAAGCTCATTAAAACGCTTTGAGTAAAAAAACCCTGCCTTTAACAGATGATAAATGCAGTTGATGAAAAAAAGAAAATAAATTTAGCCTCTGGGGATTTTTTCTCTCCCTTATGACACAAACTTCTAAATTCATTAGTAGTTTTACAAGCGCAAATACAATCCGTGTGAAGCGCCAGACGACGCGATCTAAATAAAGAAGCCAAACTTGACGTTTGGAGCTGACTCCGGTTTTCGAACGAAATGAAATTCGTGACAGCAGCTGATTTTGAGCATTTTAAACGTGTCCGTGCACTGTAATAACCGCGAGCAGACTACCGCGCAACAGAATTCCATTACCCTGCCCTGCCATCTGATGTTGCTTGTATGCATTCTTTGCTCAGATGATAATTTAAATCGAATTAAATCACTTTGGGACGCCGATGTTGGGCCAATCGGGCCCAAACGAGGGCTTATCGGTGTGCTCCATTGGCCTGGATTTTTACCCAGGAAGTAGCATTATTGACACCTGGGTGGGCCCCTGCATGTACACCTTTGAGAAATATACTTAACCCAAATTGCATTAGTAATTATCCAGCTGTATGAATGGATAATATGTGTGCTGTGCTACTGTCCCTGGATGAGGCAAGAAAATAAACAAACTGGTAATATGCTGTGTGTGAATTTTCAGGTTAAATACAGTTTGCAGAAATGGGTGACACCCTCTAGTGGCTTTTCACAACACTCCTAACACGATATCAATTTCCTCGATGTTTATATTTTCTTTAAAAACAGAAGCTTCACCCTCCGTGTCGCTCAGCACACGCGATGCAATAACATTGTCCATTAAAAACACGCAAGTCGTGAAAGAGTTAAGGGGGGAAAATGACCTCCCATCGCCCTTAGTTCAATCCGCAATGAATTCGGTGGAAATAAAACGAAGAAATACAAATTGGCCGACAGAGGGCGCCATGGAGCAGCGATGCAGATACTGTTCAAATGCCAAGTGCCTCTCTGATACAGCATCGGTAGACCTTTCTCCATCCCCTTTCTTGTGCGATACGATACCCTCACTGTACATGGATTTCCCACGTTATGTGCAGAGTGGGGGGAAAGCCCTCGTGCGCGGAATTAAGTTTTGATCCATCAAAGAACGCACAGACGCCCAGCCTCCGTGCTATTAGTGGCACTAACCCGACTGTATCGGAACAGCACGAGAGGCCGGACAGATATATTTTACCTTTTAGGGGAATGAAAGGAGAGAATGCATCTCGCGCACACGGGCGCGTGCAGTGTCCTGTGGTCTCGCGTTTTATAAAAATGCAATCATTAGCCCTTATATATCGCGCGGCGAGGACCAGGGGGTGTGCGCAGTGCAGGCTACATTATCACCATTGCTAAGCGAGAGCATTTTTCTCCGCGCTGGTCCTTTGTATGGGAGAACGGGAGAAAACGTGCACATAGGTACATGCCGGCTATGCGGATTGCCGCATACAGCTTTTTCCAGTGAGAAGCACACTGCCGACGAAAGGTTGCGCAGTGTAGAAGGGGCGTCCAGTCTGCGCTGAACCTGTGCGCTATTGCTGATCCTAATTCTCATTTGCATTTAAGGCATCGCATTGCATTTAACTCTAGCGTATTCAAAGCAAAACGCTGATAACCAAGACCCCTTGCTTAATGCCAGGGGAGCCCCACCGCGCGCGCGACCGCACGTATTTTCATATAAACCGCCAACACGCCACGGACTGCAAACAGTCACAGTTAAACGGAGTCTCAAACGACCTCGTTCGGACTCGGAGCAATATGCATATGATTGTAATGCACGGACCGTGTGTCGGGCGAGGGGGGAGACACTGTCTGGGCAAAGCATAGCCTACACTACTGTATGCGCAAAGTTTAACAGGGAAACAGGGAACGTGGGATAATGGAAACCGTGCTATTAAAATATATACATATTTGAGCAAAAAATGAGCCACTACTTCCAGTGTGTTGCGAATTGCTCCAACTTTTCTGTTTTTAAATAATTGAATGGCACACATATCCGTGTACCCGATTCAGCGTTCCAAGCCTCGCGCTTCGCGTCTCGCGTCTCGGAATCATGGTCGCATGCCGCAATGGAATGTGTTCACTTTGACATACGAAAAAATCCATACCGTCGAAGATTCAGTAAATGGTTACTCGGTGTTCACTGGATCCACCTCGTTTGTTGCAAGGGGACTAGCCATTAATTTCCCATGCAATTTGACCCCCCCCCCCGTCGCAACAACCACAGCATCATAAGTATAATCGTTCGTATGTGAACGAACCGAATTGTTTTGCGTTCACGTGACAGAGTCACAATTTGTTAAAAATCTTACCCTTATTGACAGGAAGAGAAGACCCCCCCCCCCCCCCCACCCCCCAACAAATACTGTGTCGGCTACCCTTTAAACTGAGCGATCAAGTTCAGCTCTCGTTACGTGCTTCGGGATGGAAAGCAGAGGGGGTGGAGAGAGCGCGAGGGACTGCAATATCATTTGTGAATCGCTCTCAGAGTGCCGCAGATACGAGCTGCGAACACATGCGCTGCTAATGCAGGTGAGGAGCGAGCACACGGACAATGCGGGACGCGACGGAGCACATTTCGCTGGATTTTGCCTGAAACATCTCCAAGCACTTTGTGGGAATTACAGTTTTTATTTTTCGCCTTCTTTTATTCCCTGCTCTTCTCCGATGCACTGCGCTGCGGGTTTTTCTCCCCTGTAACTGACAAAACTACAAAACCCAATGTGTTAAGTCACAGGAGGTAAGGCAATCTGAGCACTTGGATGATTGCAAAGACGACAGGACAGCTCATTTGCTGCTTATCCGCGGTTAGAAGGTAAGAAGACGGACAGTTGTGTAAAGTACTGTATCATCATCCGTCTGGGCTTTTATTGATATTATTCCGCATTGGGGAAATATCTTCAAATGAGAGGTTCTCCGGCACCAGAACCTAGGATTTAAAACTCCCTTGTTTTTTTTTGTGCTTTTTTTTGTGCTGTTGCTTTATAAATTGTTTTAATGCTGCCATAGCAAGGACTTGGACTGCTTTCGATGAAGTGAAATGACGGGACAGTTAATTATCATAATTTTTTAAATGCGTAAATACATCGTCGAGTTCTCATGAAGAAATTTGTGCTCCACAGCAAGAGGAAACGGGTCATTTCGGTACTGCTGTGGGCAGATTGCGGATTTTCGGCGGAAGAGAGGGAAAAGTGATTCCAGCCGCCGCGCGAGAAGGGGATAATCGTGTTTTATGTCCTGGCTGAAATTTACTGCAGCTAAAACGGCGTAAGAGAGGCGTCCGGAGAATGAAGTCGCATGCATTGGGAAACGGAGCACTTCAATAGAACGCAAAGCGAAAATAAAGAGCCTTTTTTCATTATTAGTCTGCACATTTCAGCGACCTCGACGCACGATTTAAAGACTGAAAGTAAGGAATTCGGCTGCAGAAAACCATGAGGACTACTGGTGCAGTGGACTATTTATGCTACTGTATGCTCATCCTGCAGTTGCTGACTCAGCCCGCTGCCAAGCAAGTGCTGCGATACCGCCTGGCTGAGGAGGGTCCGGCCGATGTGCGGATAGGAAACGTAGCCGCAGACCTCGGAATCGCAGCGATTCGAGGGTCCGGCGATGTGACTTTCACCCTGGAGTCGGGATCCGATTATTTTAAAATTGATAACATCACCGGGGAGCTCAGCACTAACGAGCGCAGGATAGACCGGGAGAAATTACAGCAGTGTCAAATGATATTTGACGAGAACGAGTGTTTCATAGATTTCGAAGTGTCCGTGATTGGACCGGCGCAGAGCTGGGTCGATCTGTTCGAAGGAAAAGTGATAATATTAGATATTAACGACAACACCCCCTCCTTCCCTTCCCCTGTGCTGACTTTATCAGTGGAGGAGAATAGACCCATAGGGACGCTGTATTTATTGCCCACGGCCACCGACAGAGATTTCGGCAGAAACGGCATAGAGAGGTATGAGCTGTTACAGGACAGCGGAGAGAGCTCAGGCAGACGGGCCGGGTCGAGCTCCGGGGGACGGGCTGACAGCGGCGACGGCTACTCAGGCAAGAGGAGATTTGACGCTGAAGGGGCAGGCAGGAGCAGCGTCTTTGAACTCCAAGTCGCCGACACCACCGACGGCGAGAAGCAGCCGCAGCTGATCATTAAAGGCGCTCTGGACCGGGAGCAGCGGGACTCGTACGAGCTGACGCTGCGCGTGCGGGACGGCGGCGACCCTCCGCGCTCCTCGCAAGCCATCCTGCGGGTGATGATCACCGACGTCAACGACAACAGCCCCCGCTTCGAGAAGAGCATCTACGAGGCCGACCTGCCGGAGAACAGCTCGCCGGGCGCCCCCATCCTGCAGCTGAAGGCCGGCGACTCGGACGTGGGGGTGAACGGGCAGATCGAGTACGTCTTCGGCGCCGCCACCGAGTCCGTCCGCCGGCTGCTGCGGCTGGACGAGAGCTCCGGCTGGCTCAGCGTCCTGCACCGCATCGACCGCGAGGAGGTCAGCCAGCTGCGCTTCACCGTCATGGCGCGCGACCGAGGCCAGCCGCCCAAGATGGACAAGGCCACCGTGGTCCTCAACATCAAGGACGAGAACGACAACGTCCCCGTCATAGACATCAGGAAGATCGGCAGGATATTCCTGAAGGACGGCGTGGCCAACGTGGCGGAGGACGTGCTGGTGGACACCCCCATAGCGCTGGTGCAGGTGTCGGACAGGGACCAGGGGGAGAACGGGGTGGTGACGTGCACGGTGGTGGGGGACGTCCCCTTCCAGCTGAAGCCGGCCAGCGAGATGGAGGGCGAGCAGAACAAGAAGAAGTACTTCCTCCACACGTCGGCCCCGCTGGACTACGAGGCCACACAGGAGTACAACGTGGTCATCGTGGCGGTGGACTCCGGGAGCCCCAGCTTGTCCAGCAACAACTCCCTGGTCGTTAAGGTGGGGGACACCAACGACAACCCGCCCATATTCAGTCAGAACGTGGTGGAGGTGTCCTTCCCAGAGAACAACGCCCCCGGCGAAAAGGTGGCCAACGTGGTCGCGCTGGACGCCGACAGCGGCAAGAACGCCGAGCTCGCCTACTCCCTCGACCCCTCGGTCAGCGGAATATTCTCCATCGACGCCGACAGCGGCGACATCCGCGTGAACACCGTGCTGGACCGGGAGCAGAAGGAGAGGTACGAGTTTAAAGTGATAGCCAAAGACAAGGGCATCCCCGTCCTGCAGGGCTCGGCCACAGTGGTGGTGCTGGTGGCAGACAAGAACGACAACGAGCCCAAGTTCATGCAGGACGTGTTCACGTTCTACGTGAAGGAGAACCTGCAGCCCAACAGCCCCGTGGGCATGGTCACGGTGAACGACGCCGACAAGGGGCAGAACGCCGAGATGAAGCTCTACATCGAGGAGGAGGAGGACATCTTCTCCATCGAGAACGACACCGGGACCATATTCTCCACCATGTCCTTCGACCGGGAGCAGAAGACCACCTACACCTTCCGGGTGAAGGCGGTGGACAGCGGTGACCCGCCGCGCTCCGCCACGGCGACGGTGTCGCTGTACGTCATGGACGAGAACGACAACCCCCCCTCCGTCACGTTCCCCAGCAACAACTCGTACACCCTGCTGCCGCCGTCCAGCAACGTGAAGACGGTGGTGCGGACCGTGCTGGCCACCGACACCGACACGGGCATCAACGCCGACCTCAACTTCAGCATCGTGGGCGGCAACCCCTTCAAGCTGTTCGAGATCGACGCCGCCAACGGCGTGGTGTGGCTGGTGGGCAAGGTGGAGCAGAAGCACTACGGCCTCCACCGCCTGGTGGTCCAGGTGAACGACAGCGGCACGCCGTCCCAGTTCACCACCACCCTCGTCCACGTCTACATCAACGAGACCCTGTCCAACTCGTCCGTCGTGGAGGCGCAGGTCGGCAAGAGCCTGGCGGCGCCCCTGTCGGTGGACATCGCCGGCGACCCCAACTACGACCTGGGCAAGCAGCGGCTCAGCATCGTCATCGGCGTGGTGTCGGGCATCATGACGGTGATCCTCATCATCCTGGTCGTCGTCATGGCGCGCTACTGCCGGCCGAAGAACAAGAACGGCTACGAGGCGGGCAAGAAGGACCACGAGGACTTCTTCACGCCGCAGCAGCACGACAAGAACAAGAAGCCCAAGAAGGACAAGAAGAACAAGAAGTCCAAGCAGCCGCTCTACAGCAGCATCGTCACCGTCGAGGCGTCCAAGCCCAACGGGCAGCGCTACGACGGCGTCAACGAGAAGCTGTCCGACAGCCCCGGCATGGGCCGCTACCGCTCGGTGAACGGTGGCCCCGGCAGCCCGGACCTGGCCCGGCATTACAAGTCGAGCTCGCCGCTGCCCACCGTCCAGCTGCATCCGCAGTCGCCCACGGCGGGGAAAAAGCACCAGGCGGTGCAGGACCTCCCGCCCGCCAACACCTTCGTGGGGACAGGAGATAACATATCCATCGGATCGGACCACTGCTCCGAATACAGCTGTCAGAACACCATCAAGTACAACAAGCAGGTAAGGACAACCCCTCCACCACCTTCTGTGTGTTTTTGTTTGTTTGTTTGTGGTAGCATTAGTGTATCTGTTGTGTTTCTTTGTGTGTTTTGTTTTTTCCTCCATGTTTCTCTCTGATTGAGGTTAGTTACCGGCGGGGCTAGACGGCAGGGGCTGGCTGTGATGATGTGCGTGGATATCAGGGTCAGGAAGCTGTTTTATTCTGGAGTGTCGTTCACAAGCACTGGCGAAACCAGACCAGCACAGTGCAAAAGAGGATTGTCACTTGTATGTGAAGTGGTGAACTGTTTTAAAATGGACTTTAATTGTCCTGCATGATACTGTAATTGTTTTAGTAGAAGCTGATCGTGAGCTGTGCGCACATACAAGCGTGATCATGTTTCTTCACTGAGGGGAGTGCTTACGTTCATACGTGCTCTGTCTCGCTCACACACACACACACATAAGCGCAAACATTATCTCTCTCTCCCTCTCTCGCATGCACACACGCACACACAAACACAAACATTCTCTCTCTCTCCCTCTCTTGCATGCACACACACACACAAACATTCTCTCTCTCTCCCTCTCTCACATGCGCACACACACACAAACACAAACATTCGCTCTCTCTCCCTCTCTTTCATACACACACACACACACACACAGATGCACTCTCTCTCTCTCTCTCTCTCATACACTCACACACAAACACACAGGTGCACTTGCTCTCTTTTCCTCTCTCACACACACACACACACAGATGCACTCTCTCTCTCTCTCTCCAACACACACACACACACACACACACAGACACGCGCGCTCTGTCTCTCCCTCTCCCTCACACACACACACACAGACGCACTATCTCCCTCTCTCTCCCTGTATCTCACACACAGACACACTCTCTCTTTTTCTCCCTCTCTCTCTCTCACACACACACAGACACACTCTCTCTCCTCTCACACACACACACACACACACACACACACACACAGACACGCGCGCTCTGTCTCTCCCTCTCCCTCACACACACACACACAGACGCACTATCTCCCTCTCTCTCCCTGTATCTCACACACAGACACACTCTCTCTTTTTCCTCTCTCTCTCTCTCACACACACAGACGCACTCTCTCTCCCTCTCTTGCACACACACACACACACACACACACACACACACACACACACACACACACACACACACACACACACACACACACAGTAGCAGCAGTAGTGAGGGCTCCCTGTGCAGGGTCGGGACCTCGTGTGTCCTTTCTGTGCAGCCGCGCTGCCTCGTCTTTCTCACAGAGGGAGGGACTCTGAAAACAAACGACGGGAGTGGCTCAGTAAGGAATGCTAACTCCGGTGTCATGTTTAGGAGCCCCTTATTCAGAGGGAGGACACATTCAGGGATGCCTGTGCGCCACTTTATTGACCCAGCCGCGAAATTAGCCTCTTTTCTCTGTTCCTTCACTCGAGGCAGAATGGAAATGTCTGTGCTGCTGCAGGGTCACAG
>JAINUG010000095.1:802500-822500 GCA_029706075.1 Aldrovandia affinis
TGCGTGCTTCCCTGCATGTGTGTACATATGCAGCACATGAGTTATGCGTGCTTGTATATAACTCAGTCATAAAAGTGTTTACGCATCGCCGTGTCTCAATCGCCATGTATTCAAATTACTTATTTTAATCGTCACCTTGAATGTCTTTGTTTCGTTCGTTTAAAATATAACGAAGAGGAATATTCTCCAGCAATAAATCCGTTTATATCTATAGACCGCAAACAGGAGATGGCTTTGACTCCCTCTCCCTTTTGCCTTCTCTCTCTTATCCACTTTCTTTTTCTTTCTCTCTCTCTCTCTCTCTTTCTCTGGTTCTTGCCTCTCTCACTGCACGTCAACAATAAGGAGAGCGATAGAAGCGCGGATTGAGTGCAGCGCTCACGAAATGCATTCATCGCATGTGCCACCGCGTGTTGTTGAAAAGCCAGCGACAGAAATTCCTTTAATGGCTCCCGATTGCTCGGCCCAGAGAGGACTCAAAGAGGCGATGGCGAGCATTCATTCTCAATACGCGCAGCCGATGACATTGAATGCAGAATTTCATTTTCTCAAAGAAGCGGTGCCTATTTCAGCCGTCTCGGTTCACGCGCATCCCGCCCCTGAGGCCTCATCCTACCGAAAACGCGTGCGCTGAAGACACAGCACCCTCCTCCCCCATCTGGAAGTGTGATGGTTTTTATCTTTTTTTAAACTTTATTCATATTCTTTTTTTCTTCTCTTTGCTTGCTTTTGATAGTCATCCTGGCAACATCTAACAACACTTATCTCCGTTGTTATGGAGCACAGGGGAGCACTGAGCTGTCAGCGCTTCGAGTCCAAATGGGGAGAGGGCGTCTGTGTTAGGAGGCAGGGTCAGGCTTTCCCCCTCCTAGGCCTCGCACTGCGACCTTTCGATCGCCACGGCGACGGGCAGAACCGTGGACGCGCTGAGGGCGTCGGTCGCACCGCGCCGCCCCCTCCACGCCGTCCCAAAGTGTCATGGCAACTTCACCGTGAGCCCTGGGGTGTTGGGGGTGGGGTCACCACACCCGACCATAGTGTGAATGGAAAAAAAGCTAAAATCCTCACATTTTAGGCTAATACTTAGCCCTGGTGTCAGTGATGATCACAGGATCTGAGCTGACCGTTTGCTGGTGAGAGAATTCTTAAGAATGTGCAGATATATAAACAGTGCAGATATCAGTGCAGTGAAGATATGCAGACAATGTTCAGATATCCTAAAAAAAGGAAACAGCGCTCCACCAACAAGTTATAAGGAACATTTATACAGTACATATATAAGGACGGTTCACATCCATACAGTCCGCTCCCTGTATGAGTACCTCTCGGCAGCCTCCTCTGCATTCTCAGCTGTGTGATGTTTAGTTTGCATCCCACACTGATCCTGCCCTCCCCTGCTACGTGCGTGCCCTGGCTAAGTGCATCATGGGACACGATCGCGCTCAGCGGGAGGGCAGTCGACCATTTACAGTTATTTTAATGAGACAAACCATGCGGTCCAAGGTTGTTGTTTTTTAAGGACTAACGCTCACTCAAGTCCAAAAGACTTAGTCTCTGAGGGACGGGGGTCCCGTTGGGGGAGTCGGGCGGCCCTGGCCTCGTCCTCACTCTCCCGCTGTTTGGTACACTGAGCATTCGTTGAGCCCATCGCGTTTTGAATACCTGATCCCTTGGCTGCGTTTGTGGGAATCGCGGCACGGCACAGTAAAGCGTCCTGCCGTACGCTTACAAAAGCGTGGCGTTCGAGGAATACATATTTACCCCCCTCGTGCGCTGGGGGTGCATTAACGTTTCTGGTTGCCATGCCTGCGAGGACAATGGACGTGCCTTAACGAATGGCGCGAAGCCCAAATCGGACATTAGCCTTTTTTGCACATTTCATTAGAATGTGCCCCTAAATGAGAATGTGTGCCTGTGTGTGTATGTATGTGTGTGTGTGTGTGTGTGTGTGTGTGTGAAACAGGAGGCGGGATGTTCAGCATCTATCCATCAAACTGTGGGGAGGTGCTCTACTGCTAAAAGAGCAACAGGGGGGGGGCGACAGAGAAGTCCATCAGCCTGTACATTAGGGACAAAGAGACATAGAGAGTTCTGTGTGCCTGAACAGGTCTCAAACTGTATGTTTGTGTGTGTGTGTGTGTGTGTGTGTGTGTGTGTGCTTGTGTTGTGTTTATGGGTGTGTGCTTGTGTTATGTTTATGTGTGTGTGTGTGTGTGTGTGTGTGTGTGTCTGTGCATGCTTGTGCTTTATGTGTATGTATGCTTGTTTTGTGTGTGTGTGTGTGTGTGTGTGTGTGTGTATGCTTGTGGATGTGCTTGTGCTTTTGTTTGTGTGTGTGTGTGTGTGTGTGTGCGAGTGCCAGTGTTTCTCTGTGTGCGCACGTGCGTGTGCCTGTGTCAGCGTGATGTCTATAATAAAGAGAGAAAGGGAAACGGAGAAAGGCAACAACAACAAAAAAATCCACAACTGCAGAATATTCATTAGATTTATGAAAACAAGAGGAACTCCATCTTGATACGGCCTCACCTGTGAGAGCCGAGGCTATTAGTGTCTGACCATAAATCTTGTCAAACTGTGCAGTACGCCATGGCTTATGAAAAATGAAGGTCATGCACGCCGTAGTTTATGGGATACATGGTTAGATGTTATAAAAAAAATGTGAATTATGGAGTCCTGTAGGCATTTTCAGGAATGCTAATTCCTTTTTTACCCCCCACCCCCCTCCAGTTTCTGCCCTGTCTCAGTAGTTATGCATTCTATCATATTATTAAAGAGAGCATGCAGTAAATTAAAGCCATTGCTGCTAGCGCCGCTCTTTTCATTATGAAATGTGCTCATAGAGGGAAGGGTTTCATGCTCTTTTTCCTTTTGTGATGCTTGTTTAAAACAATTTTGCCAGACTGCATTTCACAGAGCACAATCTGGGTAGTGCCCTGCGTTTTGGGCCACAAAAAAAGACAAAGCAAAACAGATGAGCTCTTCTGCATTTTATTCACGGGTGTGCAATGGATTAAGGGGCGGGGGAAATGTTGCCAAAATAGCACAAAATAGTAAAAGCTGCAGTTGGACATATATTACAGGGGTGAGTTATTCTGCTCTGCGGTCTCTGAGCTGTGTTGGTTCTACGAGAAGCTCTTGAACACTAAAAACTCACACATACGTCAAGTGGAAAGCGCGTGCGTGACGTAGCGATTGCGTATCAGTGAGCAAAGCTGTCCTTGTCCCTCGCGGCGATATTTTAAACGGCCCAATCCGTCGATCCTCGCGGGTAACCGCTAAACTCCCCACATAAGTGTCTGTGAGTTACGGACGCGACCTCTTACCCGAATGAGACCGGACTCGGTCGAACCGGATGGATCGCTCTTGTTTAGTTGCCGGTTTGGTAAAGGAAGGTAATAAGCACAAGGGCCGGTATTTTCTACACTCAATTTGCTATGGGCGGGGTCAGGCCAACACTTTGGACACAGTGGCCAAAGTGTAAATTACAGACCCCGGGATGATCGCGAGATTGCTTTCGGGAATAGGCTCGCCTCGTAGCCCCGGGGAAATAGCAGTAAACAGTCAGTACCACTTAGCTTGCAACATGAGAGTAGCTAGCGGCTAAATGTTACGGTATAACATACACGTCAGTGCAAGTGCGGCAAATTGGAGAAAATGAGACAAAACACGCTGGGGCTCACTTTTAAACAACCGTTGTAAAGTGCGTATGCTGCTAACGCAGCACCAAAGTACTTTCATCCTTCATGTTTGATTAGGTGGGAATGGATTGGATTAATTACGTTTCTGGGGAGGAGGGGGGTGTGCGGGGGGGGGAGAGGGGGTTGTTTGGTGGAGGTGGTGGGGGATTACAAATGTTTCGCAACAAACTCCGTGGTGGAAAACAGGCTTATGCAGCTGCAGCTGAGTGTGTGAGAAGTGAGCGGACACATTCCACAGTTGAATTAAAGTTGCACTTTTTTCGCTGTTAAAACTCGCCGAATTATCCCCTTCTCCCGCGTGCGCGCGTTTAAATCTTTAAATCCTCACGAATAGGTGTTCAGCCGTCTCTGCAGCATGCGAATCGAGGACATGACATTACAATTGGCAGCCTTGTCATTTATTTTTAAACTGTGCCGTTATCAGCACCGACCTGCCGGGTTTGAATGGGGATCCTTAGCGTCCCGCGTCTGAATTCCTGTTGTACCCCCTCCAGTTTAAATTAGGGGGAAGGGGGGGTCGTTACACGGCAACATGCTTCTCCGTGTTTCTATGGTAATGCGCTTTTTTAATTCCCCCGGACTCTCCTCTCCTCTCTGTCTGCGCAGTGGCACGTTCGCGTTAATGGCGTTCAATCAATTCTAGCTTTTCTGCAGAGCAAGATGACGTCGGGGCCAGCGATATATAAAAAAGAAAAAGTAAGAACTAAAAATACATTAAAATAAAATATCCCTTTTTTGCAACGTTGCCGTGACAGTGCAACTGTGCTACTCTGACATTTACCCGCTCGCTGAACATTGTGTTCCCTGAGCCGGATCGTGGCTGCCTGCGGGCGGTCGCCAGCGCCGTTTTTTGCGGTGGGCTTCGGTGATTAAGTTTGCCACACTCTGGCCCCGGACATCTCCGAGGTTGTCCGGTTGTTTCTCCTCCGCGACGGTGGCTGACGTTAGCGCTTTCGCCGTGCGGGCGGGGATGCGGATGGTAATTTGTGTCCTGCCTTTTGAGCTCGGTTGATTCATGAGGTTAAATTAGCCGGTGAAAGAACATCAGTGCCTCTGCAAAGGGCGGCCATAACTCATCCTTCTTTTGTGGAAGGGTCCCGCGCTCTCCTTCGCTACATGTGGGCCGCAGTTGCTAGTTAACTCCCCCCCCCCCCCCCCAGTGTTTCTACCGCCGATGCTAGTGTCTGTCTGCGGCCGCCTGGAACCTCTTTACACGTCCGGTGTTGTCCGTGGCAATGGAAATTCCTAGACCTCCATGCCAGGGATAACTTTTCATGGGAAGTCCCAGAAATATTAGCCTCGTGTATCAAACTCTCACTCGCTTGCCAAATGACTCTGTCTTGTTTTGTTTTCTGTCAGAAACAAATCACAGCCGAGGAAAAAATGTAAAACCCCCCACCAAATCCAAAATGAAATGTAAACAGGCAGCAACAGATACTAAATGGTGTGACCAATGTGACCAAAGTGTTCTGACTGCACACAAAATGACTCCACACTGTAAACAGGCAGCAACAGATACTAAATGGTGTTGTAGAGTGTGTTCTGACCACTGTGTTGTAGAGTGTGTTCTGAGTGTGTTCCACTGACTGTACTGTAGAGTGTTCTGACTCCACACTGTGTTGTAGAGTGTGTGTTCTGACTGCACACACTGTTTTGTAGAGTGTGTTTTCTGACTAGAGTGTGTTCTGACTGCACACTGTGTTTAGAGAGTGTGTTCTGACTGCACACTGTGTTGTAGAGTGTGTTCTGACTGCACACTGTGTTTTAGAGAGTGTGTTTTGACTGCACACTGTGTTGTAGAGTGTGTTCTGACTGCCCACTGTGTTGTAGAGAGTGTGTTCTGACTGCACACTGTGTTGTAGAGTGTGTTCTGACTGCACACTGTGTTGTAGAGAGTGTTTTGACTGCACACTGTTGTAGAGAGTGTGTTCTGACTGCACACTGTGTTGTAGAGTGTGTTCTGACTGCACACTGTGTTGTAGAGAGTGTGTTTGACTGCACACTGTGTTGTAGAGTGTGTTCTGACTGCACACTGTGTTGTAGAGAGTGTGTTCTGACTGCACACTGTGTTTAGAGAGTGTGTTCTGACTGCACACTGTGTTGTAGAGTGTGTTCTGACTGCACACTGTGTTGTAGAGTGTGTTCTGACTGCACACTGTGTTGTAGAGAGTGTGTTCTGACTGCACACTGTGTTGAGTGTGTTCTGACTGCACACTGTGTTGTAGAGTGTTGTAGAGTGTGTTCTGACTGCACACTGTGTTGTAGAGTGTGTTCTGACTGCACACTGTGTTGTAGAGAGTGTGTTTTGACTGCACACTGTGTTGTAGAGAGTGTGTTCTGACTGCACACTGTGTTGTAGAGTGTGTTGTGACTGCACACTGTGTTGTAGAGTGTGTTCTGACTGCACACTGTGTTGTAGAGTGTGTTCTGACTGCACACTGTGCTGGCGTGTGTTTTGTGTTTCTGGATAGCCTTTATGGCATTAGAGACTTTGTTTTGTGGTTTATAGAATGCCCTGTATTGAAGTCGAGAGCATGTTCTGCTTTTCCACCGAATAGCCTGCATGGTCCCTGGATTCCTTCTCCTGAACACTTCGCAGCAGACTAATTTCCCGCTGAGCTGTGCTCCTTTGAAGAAATCTGTCGACGCAACTGTTAAACACAAATATTTTCCATATGCTGCACCAAAATGTTGTGCCCTAAAAAGAGAGGTTTGTGCGGGTGTGTGTGTGTGTGTGTGTGTGTGTTTGGGTTGTTTAGCTGTTTTATTAAAATGCAGTACTCTCGTACCTTGCCCCACGCGTGTCTGTCACAGGGCACAAAGCACAGCTGTGGTGCTGAGAACAGCAGATGATGTTAGGCCACCCCAGAGCGCAGACTCTGGGGAGAAGGTGTCGGCCGCGGGCAGGTTTAAAGTGTGTCCGAGAGGGCCGGGCTGCCGGGATGGAAAAGCACCGCCAGCCGCTGACGCCGTGGCCCCGCTAGTTTCAGCCTTTTACCAGCGGCACCACAGTCCTGTACACAGAGGCACGAGACCAAAAGATCTTCCAACAACATAAACCTGTTTCCTAGATTTATCAGAGACAGACGGTGTTGGGGGGGGGAGTCGAGGGCTGGGACCGCGGCGGCTCGAAACGCATCGGAGACGCGACGGCGTTCTCAGAGAAGCCTCCGGCTCAGCTGGGCAGCCTTCACGTCAGACCGAAATCGAAAGAGATCCGAAACGAAAACGTGCCGGCTCGTAACCGGAGCTTTCGCACGCCACCCGTGACTCATTTGAAGCCTAGTTTTGTTTTTGCTACGGAGAGATTATTATTTTTTGTTTGTTCATTTAACGGTTTTGTTTTTTAATGGTTTATTCGAGTGGCTCCTCCCATGCACTGCTGTTCCCGGCTGCCCTGTGTGGCTGGCGCAGAGTGGAGGCGTGGGCGGAGGAGGGCGTTCAGGTGTTCGTGTGAAGGAGCGGTTTGGGCTGTGAGTCGCCCCCCACCCCGGGGACGGTGGCGGGGGCAGAGCGGCTTCTGCAGGCGTGTGTGACTCAGCATCACGGCGACACCAGGAAACACAGGGAGAGGCGTGCCCCCCACCACCCCGTCAGCGTGTTTACACTTCGCCCAAACACGCGCCGTTTCGCGTCGGCGAGATTTCCACTGAAGTGACGGCTTTGAGAAATCGGCCTTTGGAAGGGGGGGCGCTTTTGGGAAGGAGCGGAGAATGTTCGCTCGGCTTTCCCAGAGTCACTCCCATCGTCTCCCGCCTCGGCCTTTTCGCCCAAAGCGAAACGCGAGAGGCCTGAGCGATATTCACCCTCTGACTC
Organism: Aldrovandia affinis; assembly: GCA_029706075.1. Lineage (NCBI taxonomy): Eukaryota > Metazoa > Chordata > Actinopteri > Notacanthiformes > Halosauridae > Aldrovandia > Aldrovandia affinis. Next base: position 810,015 of record JAINUG010000095.1, read on the forward strand.
CCGACAACGTGAAATCATCCGTTTGAATCATCATTAGCAGGCCAAAAACCCGTGGGTAAATAGCGACTGTTTTAAGTACCGGCGGGGGTGAAAGTGTAACACTACGCAGGCTAACTCCACCGGGCGTGTTTGCTCTATGTCTGTCCTGTGCCCCGGAGGAGCCGCGCAGCGTCCAGACGCCAGGCTGCGTGTGTAAGTGATCTATGGCCGGCGTTTGTTTTTGCGCGCTCAGACAGGGGAGCGAGGACGGACCGGTGCAGGGGCTCTTGTGTTTCTAAGCTCTCTAATGTAGCCAGCGAGGAAGGAAAACAAGACATTCCTGGGATGTTCTCTCCACACATTCCCGCGAAACAGCGGCCTTGCCCCGGGGGGGTCGTGATAGGTAAGCCCTCGGCTGAACAGCAGCACTGCTCTTAACAGGACAAGACCATGCATGCCCCCCCCCCCCTCCAGAGCAGCAGCAGAGTGGCCTGACCCGTAATGAAACGGGCTGAAGACACACCGCCTCCCGAAGAGCAGCTGTGCTCAGGTTACCTCCCTGAGCGAACAAAGAAAAGAAAGAGAAAAAAGGAATCTTCCGGTTTTCATTTTTTCTTTCTTTTCTTTCCTTCCTTCTTTCAGCACTTCTTTAGATATTTCGTAATTCTTTCTGGCCTTGTTGTTGTTATTTTGCTCATTATATCCCCTCGCTCTCTTTCTCTGTTGGAGTTCAGGAAGTCCTTGGTTGAATTTGTTGACATAATTCTCGGTTTCAGCGATGAAACAGCGTCGGCGGCCTTTCACAAGGCCAGGCTTCAGATGTGCAGACATATACACACAGATACACGCGCACGGATACATGATGCTGTGTGCGCACACACACACACACACACGCGCACACTTTCATGAGGATACACACACACACAAGGATGAACACATGCACACACACACACACACACACTCTCATGAGGATACACACACACACACACACACACAAGGATGAACACATGCACACACACACACACACACACTCTCATGAGGATACACACACACACTCACAAAGATGAACACATGCACACACACACACACACACACACACACACTCAAGGATGAACACATGCACACACACACACACACACACTCACGAGGATGAACACATGCACACGCACACTCACGCACAAGTTTTTAATACCTAGCAGCAGCTGTGCAAATCAATTAGTGGAAGGTGAGAAACCACAAGATGAGGGTCAAACATACCATTTTATCCTGAACAAGATATCTCCCCTGAGACCTGGCACGGGCCTAAATTCAGCGTTACTCGGGTCATTGTTTTAGCACAGTTTGAATTAATTCTGTGCTAAAGATTACCTTTCTTTTAATTACTTTGAGATTTTGTCCGGTGAATTTTTTTCAGCATTACTGCCTGTGGTGCCACCCTGCGTGGCGATGGCGTTCTGCTTTAGCCTGACCGAGCCACCACAGATAACCAGACATTAATGTCTCGCTTTGATACAACCCGTGTGTGTGTTTGTGTGAGAGAGATTTGTGATCATTTGTGTGTGTGTGTGTGTGTGAGAGAGAGAGAGAGAGAGAGAGAGAGAGAGAGAGAGAGAGAGAGAGAGAGAGAGAGAGAGAGAAAGAGTGAGAAAGAGAGCCTAAGTGTCATATTGTTTGTGTGTGAGAGAGCTAGAGAATGTGTGTGTGTGTGTGTGTGTGTGTTTGAGAGAGAGAGAGAGAGAGCATCTGTGTTTCTGTGTGTGTGTGTGTGTGTGTGTGTGAGAGAGAGAGAGAGAGACCTATGTTGCGCACGTGTGTGTGAGCGTCTGTGTGTGTGTGTATACTGTACAGTGCATTGGTGTGCATCGACACAGATTACAGACCTTTAGGGTAAAATGAGATAATGAAAATAGAATCGTACTCTTACACTCTTACACGTGTGCAGTCCTGGTAATTAGAACTATTTAATTAGTGTTAAATTAGTGTTAACAGTGGAATCATATTTAATAATGATATGATGTGTATATTTGTTCTTCCTGAGCCAGATTGCACTCATTGTATCAATTTCACCTCGCCCTCTCCTTTGGGTTCGTCTGCCAGCACTCCCAGCGCAACAAACAGGAGTTCTGCACCAGGAGAAATTCACTTGGAAAAGCCTTCCGAGTTCCTTTTTTAAAATCCGACACATTTGCGGCCGTTCGGCGCATTTTCTCCCCTAATGCGAGTCTGAGTCCGCTTTACGCAGTCTGTTTTATGAACATCCTTAGTGGGGAGGGCATCGTTTATAGATTTCCATTAATTACGGTCATTGTTGTGTCCTCTCTCCTGTCAGCCGGAGGCTGGGTCTGATCAATGTGTAAACACCGCAATTCATATCGCGCGGTAATGAAAACAGTGCAGGGGTGTTCAAACTGGACCGCTTACACAGAGCACCTGGCTCACATCCCCCCCCACCCCTCCTCCTCCCCGTAGCGCCTCTGCGCTCGTCTCAGCACGTCTCAAACAACGACGCCCTTTCCCTCTATTTATTCACATTCACTTCGGGCCTGGGCCCTTTATCTTTTTTCTTACATTCAACAGATCAACCCCCCTCAACCTCCCTATTTTTTGCATTGCTGGAATAATACGATAATGGAGTGACCAGAAATTCAGTGCAAAAACAAGTCGAACGTGCCCCTTCCCCATGCGTGTATGCACACAGACACACACACACACACAGACACACACACACACACACACACACACACACACACACACACACACACACACACACACACACACACACACACACACACACACACAGACAGACACACACACACACACACACAGACACACACACAGACAGACACACACACACACACAGACACACACGCACACACACACACACACAGACACACACACACACACATGCAGTGCGTGAGAGAGTAAAGTGCGGGGTATACGCAGGGACATGCTAATGTGTCATCCCCACAAAGCGGCCCTGCCAGTTATTCAGCCAATGGCAGGGTGTCAATTGTGATGTCACAGCGACTGCGTCTTCCGATTGGCAGATGGGCTCGTTTGGGCCCGTACGCACCCAGATTCCGTTCCCCAACCGCGGCGCGCGTTTGCCACGGGGGTCGTCATGCGGTTCTGCCTTCCGCAGCTCCGTGTCTTCACACCCCTGCGCTCTGTCAGGACTTGGCCAGATTATGTGGGCCAGTGCCGCTTTTGCAACTCTGCGTACGAGGCAGCGAGGGAAACCAGGGCGCGCGAGAGAGGCGCTTATTAAAGTGTGGGGTGGATTTTTTTGGGGGGTGTTTTTTTCCCTCTTTCTTTTTTTCCTTCATTTTTGCGAAATTCCACGCCTGGGCTTGGGCTTAAACTTGTCCAAAGAATTATGACTTATTTCTAAACAACCAGATAACGAGTGGTTTAAACAGAGCGTTAGGCATGCCACAACATTGGCGGGATACTGTGCAGCTGCCCCCTCCGCGGGTTCTGTGCGATAGGGAGGGAGGGAGGGAGGGAGGGAGGGAGGGAGAGAGAACTGCGCTGGAGGGGTAGCAGTCGCTCCGGGAGGCCTCGCCCGGTGCACGCACCAGGCGCAGCCCTAAATAATTCATGCCCCCTCCGTCTTCCCGACGCCCGTCGCATATGCCGCGCTGCTCCAGCACGCTGACGGGCGGGCCTCTCCTCGCTGTGGAAGGAACGAGTTTCTGAGCTCGATTCTGAGCTCCGCTCGCAGGTGCCGTGATATTCTCCTGACGCCGAAAGAAAAAATAAAAGTTAAAGTGTTGAACTCATACTCGTTGGATATGATGGACTCGGCAATATACGGAACATTTGTCCTCAGTGTCTTCCTCCGCGTGATTAACGGCCCCATATCCCCGGCTCCCAAGCACGCACACACACACACAGACACACACACACGCGCTCCCTTAGGCCATCCACAGCCTACCATAAAAAGACAAATTAGAACTCCACCAAGTCTGAAATGCTATGGTTTTTTTCCATTGTTCTCTTCATAGCTTTTTAGCTTTTTTAGCTGTGATCTTGTGTGTGTGTGTGTGTGTGTGTTTGGGTGTGTATGTGTATACGTGTGTGATATATTAAATGACTTTGCAGCCATGTTGTAATAACGATAAACATTTTCCGTCGTCCTCTTCACTGTGAAACGCTTGAGAAAAAGGAGTCAAAACCATTTCCACACTGTGCAATGCACCACAATGCCTTATGGGTAGGTAACTGGAGACAGAAAATAAATAGAATTTTGCTGGGAGTTCTCATTTCTAGCTGACACTACTGGTATTTATTCTCTTTATAGGGGTATTTCTCTCCCCAGAGGAGGGACAAGAAACCCAGGGAAACAAAACAACAAACAAAAAACAAAACAAGTGGTTCAGGTCTTTTAATATTCCTCCCAGGGATGGCCAATTAGGGACACAAACACACTCCTAATTAATTATGAAGCAGAGTATTGAATTTGTAAAAAAATGTGATAGGCCAGTTACGTTGTAGGGGAATGTTTTTTTTAAAAACAAACAAATAAAATAGAATTCAGAATAGCATTCTTGAAAGAAGTCAACTCTTGAAAGAGCAAGAAGATACATTTGTGTCAGGTGATTCTACTCCATTTCCCACATCGAGAGTAAGCATAAGTTTAGGGCTTGATAGGCACTAAAGTGGCAACATCGCTATGGTTATAGGGAAAATCCTGAGCGCATGGTCGGGTGATTCACGCCTTTTCTTTTGTCAGCCAGGAGAGCGCACATGTCCTTATTAATGGCTCTTTAACACACGGGTGGAATTCGTAGTATTGTGGGCTAGTTTAAACTGGGGCAACCTTGGCACAAGGTCGTTGGAAGCAGGAGTAGTTCCTCCAGTATCCAATCAGAAGCGTGCAGTATTTCTGCTTCTGGAACACCCGTTTCGAGCTGTCCGAAGCGCACGCGCTCTGTGCTTTGCCACACTCCGTTCGGGCGCGCGATTCATTTCGCCGACGCGAATGCGTGCCTTGTAAATATGAGAACGTTACCGTGAGTATATGCAGCAAATCTTGTGCGCTGTTTCTCCGCGTTCTTTGTTGGACCTCTTTATGAGTGTGCACTACTTCCTGCCCTGACACACACACACACACACACACAGAAGATTGGCCGGTTGGTGGTATTCCGTGGCATTGTGTGGCTGTGCTTTTCTGTCATAAAAGTGAGAATCGGAGACTCTCTCCCGTACTGTATGCAAGGTGCCCCAGACGTCTCCATATACTCCAGAGTCGACGTCACGCTCACTCGCCACAATAGGGACTTTTATTAACGCCAAATAATGGGCTCATTTACTGGGACCTACGACACCATCGGAGGGGGAGGAGCATGCATGAGTTCTGCTCATTTACGAGACACAAAAGGTTATTTCTGAGAAAGTTTCTGTGAGGTCCGTCTGTTCGTCAGGGCCCGGCAGCGTGTGTCACAGCACGGGCCAAACATCAAAACTGTCGCATCGCCGCCGTTTCCATGGCCCCCGGTGACGGGACAGGCACGCCGTTCTTCGTTTGGATATTCATATTTTAGAGGAACAAAAAAAAAAAGAAGTGGGGGTTCTGTTGGAAAGTCAGATTTCTCAGCCGACAAAGTTTCCGGATGACCAATGATTCATCTTCCACGGTCCCCCCCGAAAATAGCTCGGACCCTATGAAATATTCCTATAATCGTTTTTCATTTCTCCGATAAGTAGTACTCGCGATCTACTTGAAGCCGGCCGTGGAAGATTAATAAGGGCGTGATATGAGGAACGAGTCTATATTTTTGTACCTCACTTCGAAAAAAAAAAGTTAACTCTTTTTATCCGCACAAACAGGAAAGACAGATTTTTTATAATGATAATGTATCATTTAAAATAAGTGCTTTTGGTAACAAACGCTTTGAAGTTCCCTCTGTGAAGAGAGCTCCAACGCTTGGTTTCGCAATGGTGGCGCCTCAGTGTTGCATAGACTTGCTGCCTGTCTGTTAGAGACCTAGGGAACAGCCAAAACAAATGCCCCGGCTTCTCCTCGTGATTTCTCACTTACTCAGCATGTGCGATTACTTGCTTCTCCAAAGCCTTAAAAGGCTTTTTTGTTTGTTGGACGTCCAGTTAAGTCATCGTTGGCCACGTCTGGGCTTACGTCATGACCACATTGGGTAAAGTCGTTGGCTGCTTCTCCGTCTGGATTTGGCCGCGACTCTTATCGGATCTCTGTCCGGCAAGTCCATACAAAGTGCTTTCGGTGCGAGTTTTGGTCAGAACGACATCTCTCCCTGTCTCGCATTTCATAAAGATGTGCGAACATAAAAAGAGAGAGAGAGAGAGAGAGAGAGAGAGAGAGAGAGAGAGAGAGAGAGAGAGAGAGAGAGAGAGAGAGAGAGAGAGAGAGAGAGAGAGAGAGAGAGAGAGAGAGAGAGAGAGAGAGAACGTAAGTGCAGGAAAGCTAGCCATTTTGTTCACCTGTTTCATCGTTTTAACGAGTTCTCCCTCGCATTGTTTTTGCTTTTCGTCATCGGCTTCGTAAGGTAATAAAGACGGAGATCGCTTCTAATGAGAGTCCATGCATATTCATGAGCGATATTTATGAGCGGTTGGGGGTTTTAATTTGAAATGTTGAAAGAGCTAAGAGTGCGGGATCTTCCTCCTGCTGCAGCGATCGCTTTCGCGGTTGTTGTTCTTTTCTTCTATAAAATGGAAGGGTAGTTCAAATGTTCGAGATGATGCCGTTTTATGAATTCATAACTCATCCCTCCTGCTGTATGAGTTGGGCAGTACATATCCAGTATCTCGGAAATGTTCTGCATCTCTGTTGGTAAAAAAAAGGCATTGAGGAGGTAGAAGTAGTAGGCCTGTACTTTAATGAGGGTAGGTTGCAGGTTATTTTTATTTTCTTAGCTTTTGGGGTATTTGTGAGCCGAGTACAGCCCCGTGTATACAATCCATTTAAATCCATGCCAGTTCAATATGTGTCTGCGGCAAGGAGATCAAGGGCTTGGAGAAAATACTTAACCGTGACCAACAACACACACAAGCATCCCAGTCTCTATTGTATGCCACAAACACAACTCTGTCAACAACAAAACACACACACGCACTCAGACTCAGACACACACACACACACACACACACTCAGACTCAGACACGCACACACACATAATTTTGGATTCACACATCTTGGATATGCATGTCATTGACAGCGCTGTATGAAACACCCGTTTAAATCCTATAATTTTAGCCCTGTTCAGGGGTAGCATATACTTCAACCGCTCAATCACAGAATGCAGGGAGGCAGCTTGGAAGGGTTCCTCATTGTGGGGGAAATGAGGTTTAAAACCAGGGGCTCCCTCGTCTACGCGCCAGGGTCTGTCAGAGAAAGCAGCGAGCAGTCCTGTCAGCCCCCGAGAGCCCCCCACCTGCCAAAAGGGCTCGTTCAGGCTGCATACGTTTACTTTAATGGATAGTCTGAGTTTAGAGGGGGCCTTCTTTCCTTCCTGCTGAGAAATGCATCACCTGTCCTTTGTCAAGACCATGGTACTTAACCAATTATCTGTCATTTTGAAGAATACACAAACGGTTCCATACGTCAGTAGACACCTGACACACTGTCCTGGCAGGTGATGGAGTATGGCTATTGTTAGATTTTGTTCGTGATGGAGTGCGTCACGGCGGTTTGATAATACTGTATTTCAGACTAAAAGAAGGGACTCAGAGATTACTTATAACCTGGTACATTTCATTCATGATTAATATGATGAAGGCTAGTTGAGTTTTAGCCAAATTATTACACTTTGGGTAAAGCTTCTGTTTTAGTTGTATATTTCCAAAGCTCGTTGATGTATTGACAGATAAAACAATTCATTACAATTACAGTAGTCAGGTCGTGTCTTTTCCACCGTGGTATGTGGTTTAACTGCTTTCATAAGATGAAAGAACTGTTGTAATTTAGATGTTCAGCAAGTACCTGCTAGAGAAACTTCCTCCGCCATGTTAGGCGTCTAAGACTTGCTTCAACACGCCACATGTTACCCTCCAGGCTGGATCATTCGCTTCCTTTCTTGCAACTTCTTAGCAAGTGTGTTGTTCAAACTTGTTTACCACTAAGCTGTATGTAAATTATGTGCACCCTTCACTCTACCACCCTTAGGATTTGCTGAAAGTGGAGAAAACAACACCTTAAATACCAGTGATGCATCTTCCACCTAAAATGCTAAGAACATAAGGACATAAGAATGGCTAATGACGAAAACAGGCCATTTGGCCCATCTAAGCTCGTAATTTCCTAGTCTAAAGATTACCCAGTACTGTGTCAAGCCTGGACTTGAATACGCCAAGTGTGCTGTTGGTTTTCCACCCATCTCTGACAAGAAACCTCAACTTCAACCATTAGTTGCATAAAAATATTAGCCTTAACCTTTAGCGTGCCTTGGATTTTGTTTGGATGTGCTATGCGTGGCCTTCCGATTTGTATTATTTGATACTTGAGCCTTGTGTACAGTAAGCACTTTGCTTTGTAGGCTTCAGACCTTTTTTCAGTAAAGAGCGTGCCAGTTCCTTCAAATGAGCCTAAACCCTACACACAGGGCTGGGCTCAATTAATCACAGCCATTCTCATGTGTACCTAAACAAAGATAAGGTTTCACATGTCTTGCCACCTGTTTAAAATCACAGGCAGCTCTTGTTCAAAAACCACAGTTCGTTTAACAGGGCCTGAACAATGCGATCGTTTTCTCCCACACAGCTCGAATCGTTCGCCGTTGCCTGCGCTTTTCCAAACCTTCGTTTTTTTGTGATCACAAGAAGCACTGATCTGCGGAAGCCCCGCAAAAACCCAATCCCACGTCCCCCCGGGCTCAAACGCCCGCCCGCCGTCCACGTTCCCCGCGGCCTCTTCTCGACATATTTTAGAGAACGACCGGCGGCTGTTTGGATCAAACGGTGCTCTCCACCCCTCGATCGGATAATCACCTCCCTCGGCCTCGTCGGAGTTCCTGTGTGCCCACACGCGGCCACCGGGCCTAATCAATGCCCGCGATGGGAGAGCAAGGGCTTCGCAAAATGGCCTCCCGGAATAAGCGGGGCCCGGGGAGACTCGTGTGGGCCGCCGGCCTCCTCGCTGAATGAGGCTTTGTTCGATACACCTGGATCTCCTCACCTGCTGCCCGGCTGTCATTAAGGGGCCCAGGAGAGAGGGCTGAGGAACACACAGCTGTCTAAATCACACCTGCTCCACACCAGCGAGGGTTTTTTATCAAATCTACTCTGGCTTCTTACTTTGGGCTTACAGGATTGACTTGCTTTGCACCGTGCCGTACAGAGACACTCCGTTGGTCCGGGTTTCGTTTTGTGCCACCACTCAGCCATCGCTGCCTGAGCGCATTAACTTCAAACCCACGTGTGGGGAAAAAGTGTAGCCTTCAGCACTTTAGCACCACGGACACCTGGTTAATGAGGACCTTGTTACTCCACCGCAGTGTTCAATTAGAGGGGGGAAGAAAATATTCCTTAGTGGGGACCGTGCTCGAAGGCCCATGGACTTGAGATTTTGTGGCGCTGGAAATCACACAATGGTTCATTTCACTTGTGGAAAGAGACAGAAAATGTTAAAATAATGGTCTTATTCTTTTGCTGGAGTTTTTTTTCTCCACATCCAGAAGGCCCCCTTTTGTACATGATCACTATACATATATATATATATATATGCTCATAATCATCATATATGAAGATTAATATTCAATATGTCCTCAGTACCTATTTTTACAGTGTGCTATGATATATTTCTCCTTTCACGTGTCAGTAGACCCAACCCAAAGGCACATGCTCACATTTTTTCCCTTAAGTGCTGATTTGGCTGGCAGTTTCGTGAGGCCTGAGCTTGGAGCCAACCACCAGAGGTAACTACAACAAGCTACCGCTAATTACCCTGCTTCTCCTCAAGCAGTTCTGCTCTCCTGCTGCATCGGCGGACGGCTCGCGTTGGTGGGATTTCTGGAACATTCTCTACTTTTCCCACGTTTTCGGACGTTGGCGGACTGGCGCGGGGGCGAAGAGGTCTCTTCGCACTTTTCTCAGGACGTTCGTGTGCATGCCCAGAGACCGACATCTCGACTGACAGCTTAAGCCTCATGGTTGGAATGCAGCTGAAGGAATGGAACAGTCGCCTGGAATTTCCTGAAGAATGTAGTATCCTCCAGGAACAACTGAATTCTCACCCCGGGCCCGTAGTTATTCAGAACCCCCCCAAGTCCACCAAGGGGAATATGAGTTTAGGATTAGTGTGGCCATTTTGTACAGGAGAATCAATCACACGCTATGTTTTTGACATCGCTTAAAGGGAACGATTTGCAGTGTAATGCATCAACCTGCTTACGACATCTCCCCCCCGCACGTAATCCACACTTGTAGCAAGACCAAGGGACTCCACACATCACAAAAACAAAAGACATCACAAAAAGACATTGTCTGTAGACGCGTCAGCGTGGCTTGGAGATGCACATGGCTTTGTGTGTCGTAAGCTAATGGAATACCAGCGTGGTCTGCTGAGAGGTGGATAACACTGGCCCCGGGTGGAGGTGTGTACCTGCTGGCTTCGAAAATTACACACCCCTCTCCTGAGAGAGAGAGAGAGAGAGCGTGAGAGAGAGATAGAGAGGGAGAGGGAGAAAGAGGGAGAGAAAGAGAGCGTGAGAGAAAGAGAGAGAGAGAGAGCGTGAGAGAGAGACAGAGAGAGGGAGAAAGAGGGAGAGAGAGAGCGTGAGAGAGACAGAGAGAGGGAGAAAGAGGGAGAGAGAGAGCGTGAGAGAGAGAGGCTCCGTCCAGACAAGTTCGGCTTTGCAACGGGCGGGACACGCCCGATGAGCAGATAGTCTGTTACCGCCAGCTTGGCGTTTGAATTATTGGAATAGGCTCATGAATTTGGCTTACCGGATCCTGTCGCATTACCATCAGATCGAATGAGCGGATGTGCTCCTGCAGAGAGCTGTTAACGGGCGCCGAAAAACATGATCGTACCGGCGCTCCTTCCCTCACCCCTTTGGGGGGGGGAGGTGCTAAGTGTTTTGGCCCTGGCCTCTGTCCCTGGACTCTCTCCCTCTCACTTTTCTCTCTCGGATGCAACGCCAGGGCCGACCTCTGGAGATGGCTGGCCACGGGCCTGTGTGCTGAACCTTTTCATAGCACTGTCCTCCTTGCCGACGTGTGACACCGCGCTGGCCTGCTGGCCCCGTTTCGCTAGAAGACCACTGAGAGGCGTTAGAACCTGAGGGGTTTCCAGCATCATTTCTGACATGTCAAGATTTTATGTGCTAAGTTGTACTTTTTTTATTTTTTTTATTTTATTTTTTTGGGGGATACATTTCTCAATTGGAAAGGAGGTAAAAGCACAGATCTGTTGTTTATTAAGATATGTTAAAAATCTTACAGTTAGAGGGCTATCAAGCAAAAACATGTTTTTGGGGAACATTTTCAGCTGTGGACTGTTGATGCAATGCAACCCTCTGAATGTCAAATTCCCAGGGTACCACATGTGCACAATTTCACGGACCTATCGCCCTCTTAGGTGGGAGTATTGGGGAGTGCAAATTCCACAGGCGGGGCTTTTTTTTTCACGTAAACTTTCAGCGTGTTCCAGAAGGAAATTCGCAAGCATTTAACACATCCAATGGGGGACGACATTCAGAGCATTCATGTGCCAATAACTCATTTTTGACGGAATCCAAGTCAATCCAGTCAACCTGTCGCTCTCTCTAAAGCCCGGTTTGAGTGCCTCTCGGAAAGAATCCTCAAAGGCCCCTTCAGATATGGCTTCCTCCTCCCTTTGCTCAAAAAACGCCAAACTGAAAGTCCAATAGAGAGGCGCGTAGTGGTAAGGTTCTCTCCCCCTTTGTCCTGCTTGTATGGTTCGACGGGGAGCCGAAAAGCGCGCTCTTGCAGCCTCGCGAAAAGTGCACCACTTCCCATGAGCCGGGGCCTTGAATCGCTTCTTCGTTTCCCGAAGCGATTATTTATGTTGCCGCTTTCAGAATGTAGCCGCAGAAAGCAAGTTCTCCTCAAACCACACGCAGGAGGACTCTTTGGGACGGGAGACCCGTGCTGAGTAAATCTTGAAATATTAATTACAGGAAACTAAAATCGAAGGCACATGGGCTTCTCAGGGTTCAGACAGCTGCGAAATATAAATACAAATAAAATAACCCAGCTGGCACAGAATGTGAATAATGGAGTAACATTTATGCAATGCTTCTCTTCTCGCCAACCCCAAACAAGAATTTTCATCTCTGTATATTGGTCCAAATCACAAAAACATTTGTGTTCGCGACCTGCGAAAATGACAAGAACACAACAATATTTTCACAGCTTTCCTCAATCTAAATAAACATTTGGCTTGCTGGGAAGTCATTTTCGGATTGACGCACCATTCTATGAACTAAATGATTAGATTTTCACTCAAATTATTCTCACGCCGAATCATTACTGGAAACATTAGTACTCAAAATTTGCGATACATAAAAA
>JAINUG010000095.1:827500-887500 GCA_029706075.1 Aldrovandia affinis
AGAGACACTTGCAATATTCGCATACAATACACGCACACACACATGCACACACACACACATGCATATCCCTCACCCCCACACACACACACATGCATATCCCTTACTCCCCCACACACACACATGTTTATCCCTCACTCCCCCACACACACATGCTTATCCCTCACCCCCCATGTAGTACATGCACCCACACATGCATATCCCTCACCCCACACATAAACACACACACACACACCCCCCCCCCCACACACACATGCACACATACATAGAGACACACTTGTAATATTCACATACAGTACACACACGCACACACATACACAAGCACGCATGCACAGGCACACACACACACACACAAGCACGCATGCACAGTACACACACACACACACACACACCACAAAGATGACTGTGTGAGGCCTCCTTACTCTTCAGAACTGATTTTAAAAGTTTAAAGTAATAGTATCTCCGATTACTTTCTCTCTCAGGGAACGGTTCCAAGTTTCTTGTAGCGCATTATCTCTCCCTGCATCCACTGAGATGATGACTTGAATATAAGCCGTAGATGAAGTCCTTTGACTTTTCCAAGTTGCATCTTCAGGGGATGCACATCCAGAAATAGGCTTTGATGTACTATTCTGGCAGTCCGGTGTTGTTGCAAAGCTTTAAGCCTTGAGCGAAAGAGAATTGGAAGTAAACAACCAAAGCAATGGATTCATGGAACATCTAACCATTAATATTCTACACAGAATTAAGGAAAGAGAGAAAGAACTTCAGGACTATTTCACACTTGCGCATTTGAGATGTGCGACATCTATGTATTAAACTGCATTGGGCTGAAGATAAATAAAATACATCTCTACTGCACAGTGATAAACGCCGGACAGGAAACAGTACAGGAAACGCCACAGAAAGACAGGGAACATCAAAACACAAATGCTACTCGGTTTTTCCTGTGTCCCGAATACGATTCGGCGATGTGGGTTTGACTCGTACCGAATGTAACCAGCCTGCATACGCTGGTACCGTACTAAAGAGTGGCTGTCAGTTACTAACTAGAGAAGGGGGCAGGAATGGGGTGGGTGGGTGGGGGGTGGTGACGCGAGAGAGGTTAAAAGATACACCAAGCGCTGCGGGGAGCCCGCGCTGTCTTAACGAGCGATACGCCGACGCCGCTGTGATAGCATTACCGTTGTTTACTTGCCGCCGCGGCAACTAAACAGGAAAGGGGGGGTTCTTTCAAGATGTAAACGAGCCCCTGGACTGGTGGAGTGGGAGGGAGGAGGGGGAGCGCCGGCGGAGCACAAAGTGTCAGTGTCTGGGGGGGACGCGTGCGGGGCGCACGCAGACGCAGCATGCTGATGGAGGACGAGCGGAGCGGAGAGAGAATGCGTCGCCCCGGGGGCGTCGTTCTCATCCCCTTCTTCTGCGAACGAGGAGAAGAAGGAGTGAGGGAGAGGGAGGAGGAGGGAGGATGAGGGAGGAGGGAGGGGGAAAGAACACAGCGTTCGGGTTTTTTTAATCTACTGTCAAATTAAGGGAGATGTATATTTTGCGCGTCGTGCGGCCGAACCCGGGGCGGAACGTGGGCGCCGCCGCCGCCCGGGTCTGGGGAGGGGATCGGGACGTCGTGCGGCAAGAGGCTCCGCGCTTTCGGCGTGCAGAGGGGAGGGGCGACAGAGAGAGGAGGAGGAGAGGAGGGGGGGAGAGAAAGAGAGATGAGCAAAAGGATGAAGAGAAAAGAGAGAGAGAGAGAGCGCTCAAGGAGAGAGGGATGGGAGTTAATGTGTCGACGTGCGAGCTAGCGAGAGAGAGAGAGAGAGAGGGAATAAGAGAACGAGGGAGAGAAAGAGAGAATGCTCCAGCAGTTTCCCTCTCTCCCCCTGACTCTCTGCCTAATGGATGAGAGGCGTTGTTGTTCGGAAGGGAAGCAGCGTCTCTACCTTCAAACGCTACTCCATTTGCTAATGTATCGCCTTCCTGCCCGGAGAGATGCGTTTGTGTTCCCCCGGCTTCAACCCCCCACGCTTATTTTTTTCAAACTTTAATGCGGTTTAAACGACGCTCGGTGCATATTCTCCTTTGAATTTAGTGTAACTTTATATCCGCCGTGCCCTTCCCCCAAACAGCTTGTACCGAATCCGTTTCTTCTATATTAAAAGGTTTTGGGTTGGCTGAACAACCGGGCGTCTGTGGCGCCGATCGTTTTCCTGCCCTCCTTGCTCGAAGGGTCATTTCATTTGAACCTTCGAGCTCAAAGTTCCACTTCAACGTTCACTGAGCCGTGTCAACAGTCAATAAATGTCGTTTTAAAAATTTGTTTCTGATTATTTTCCTGTTTTCCTCCCATATTAGTGGCCCATTTTTCCCTCTATTTATTTTATTTTGCCCTCCACCACGAACTCGCTGTCCATCTCTAGGGGGCAAGCTAATGCCCAGAGGTTGCTAATTCCCGATAATCCGCCTCCTCCCGAGTTTCCGGATTCACCCTTCGCGCTTCTCAGCACACCTCGTGCCAACCACCCTCCCCCCTCTCCCTGGGGCAGACAGCCAAATGCCGGCCCCGATTGGGGCTCTCGGCCAGCGCCGGTCTGGCACAGCCGGGTTTGAACTGCGGCTGTAATAGACCACTACACCTTATTCATTCATATCATTATATCATAGCAACAACAACAATGTTACTACAACTATTTCTACTACTATTATTATTACTGTTATTATTATTATTAGTAGTAGTAGTAGTAGTGTTATTATTACTAGTATTGGTTTTATTACTATTATTAGTACTAGTATTAGTTTTCAGTATTATTAGGTACAAAAGCTATTATTATGAAGCTGATCAGTGGGAATCTATTGTAAAGTATTTTACATGTATTTGATCTGTGTAACAGTGTGTTTGTAAGAGCTGCACATGGCAGATACAGCGGTTTTACAGATGAAATCAAAGAGAACGCGGTGGGGGGGGGGGCCCTTAGAGGATAACTTTACAGACATATTTGATTATTTCATCTTCCGCATATAACAGCAGCTTTGTAGCCTTCTGGGTTTAATGACACAAGTTGGGCCAAGATGGCATCGTGTTCACATCCAGGTCGTCGTCTCCCCGCGGTTACGAGCTTGGGATGATTGAGAAGGCTCACGTCTCCCGGCTGTCCTCCGGTGCGTCCGCGGTAATCCCTGGTAATGACGCAGGCGTGTTGTCCTGCCGTGATCCAGGGCCAAGCGGGGCCAGGGGGGAAAGATCCACCGTCAGCTCCCAAACCTATTACCCAAGTAATAATAATAATGATAATAATAAAGAGAAATGATGACTCGGAGAACTACTTTGTTGTTGCCTCCACATAGATTTATTCTTTATTATGATTTTTTTTTAAACAGCCAAGAAACAACAGAAACGGCAAGATTATCTTATTAAACCCGACCCGGACGTCCTTTGGCATCACCCCACCGCTGTCGGTAGATTATTATTTTGGATCCGTCTGCATGTCTGTTTATTATTTGCCAATTTCTTTGTTTCGGGGGTTCGAGGGTATTGTGGAGCGTCACTTCTGAAATATTTCTGAATTTCTGGGCCGAAGCAGAAGGGTCTCGGCAAAGATGGTGTGACGTGCCAAGATGGTAAACCCCAGGGATGAGCGGTGGGGTCGGTGCCACCAGCCTGACGATTCGCCGTAAAAGCGACAGCCATCGGCGTGCTACGTCACAGAGCGTAGCTCTGCACGCATCGCCGGCAGCAGAGCAGGCAGCTCCTCGTCGCAGAACTCATCTCTAAAGCCTTCTGCGTTTCTGCTGCGATGTCCGGCCGCCCTTCTGCGGTATCCGGCCGTGAAATTTAAAACAGCGGTTTTAATATGCGGGCTGTCACGCCTGCCTTCCCCATCTCTCTCTCTCTCTCATCCCCCCCTCTCTCTCTCACTTCCTCTCTCTCTCTCTCTCTCTCTGCCGCTCGTTGTTGTTCATTGCCGGGCCGTTCGGCGGTAATGGCGCTATTAGCCTGGGGAGCTGGTGCTGAGCTTGCGTTTTCTTTCCTCTCTCTCCTACTCCTCCTATGCCGGGGCGCATGTCGTCACCGGCGCTTCGCCCCCTTCTCTTCTCCTCCTGCGGTTCCCTTATTAGAATGTGCCCTTTACTTACTCCGCAGGAGCCATTAGGCTGGGTTAGGCCCGTTCTGCCGGAGCGGGCCTTCCTCTGCGCTGAATGATTACGATCCATTATACGGTCTCATTGTGCTGACGGGCCCGCACTGCTGAGGTTCTCAATAAAACCGCTTCATATTTTAAACGCACACCTTTGTGACTGCGGTCCGCAGGGAGAGGGAGGGTGGGGGAGACCAAGGGGAGGGGAGGGGAGGGGGAGAGGAGGGAGGGAGAAAGGGGGCTGGGTGCAGGCAGGGAGAGGAGAGAGAGGCAGGATGGGAGAAGTAGACAGGGAAGGGGGAGAGAGGGAGGGAGGAGAGACAGGGGAAGGGGAGAGGGGAGGAGGGAGGAGGGTGGAAGGAGGCTGAAGGAAGGAGAGCAGTGGGGGGGGAGTGTAGAAGAGAGAGAGAAGACAATAATATTGCTGTGAGGAAAAATAAGGTGTTTGGCTTAATTATGCAGAGGCGGTGGCAGCGCATATGTTTGTGTGTGTGTGTGTGTGTGTGTCTCTCTGTGTTCATTTCTGTGTGTCTGTGTCTGTCACAAGGTCGGGCAGTGTGTTTGCACTTTTGTATCCATCGTTATTACTGGAGGAAAAATAGCATTTTTTCAGACATATTAGCGATAAGATATCGGGCCAGCAGATGTTGCATTATTGCTTTTTGTGTTTTTCCATCTTCGCGAAGAATAACAAATGACTCTGTAATAAAGGGAAAAAGATCTTAACCTTAACAGAGAATGGCTGTGCGTTTTGTGTGTACATGCGTGTGTCTGCCCGTGTGTGTGTGTGTCTCTGTGTGTGTGTGTGTCTCTGTGTGTGTGTGTGTCTGCCTGTGTGTGTGTGTGTGTGTGTGTGTGTGTGTGTGTGTGTCTGCCCGTGTGTGTGTGTCTGCCTATGTGTGTGTCTGCCTGTGTGTGTGTGTGTGTGTGTGTGCGTGTGTGTGTGTGTGTGTGTGTGTGTGTGCCTGTGTGTGTGTGTGTGTGCCTTGGCATAGATTCTACAAGTGTCTGGAATGCAACACCATTCTTCCGCGAGAAATTCCATCATTTGGTGTTTTGTCGATGGCAGTAGAAAATGCAGTCTCAGCTGCCACTCCAGAATCTCCCATAAGTGTACAATTTGGTAGAGATGTGGTGACTGAGAGTCATGGGATATGGGTTACATCATTTTCATGCTCATGAAACCATTCAGTGACCACTCGTGCCCTGTGGATGGGGGCATTGTCATCCTGGAAGAGGCAACTCCCATCAGGATAGAAATGCTTCACCACAGGATCAAGGTGATCACTCAGAATGGCTTTGTGTTTATTGTTGTTTACCATGTTCTGTAAGGGGTTGAGTGGACCTAAACCATGCCAGGAAAATGCACCCCACACCATAACAGAACCGTCATTTACTCAAGTGTTTCCTTTATTTGGGCAGTTACCTGCATGTGTACATTATGTGATTTGATAGACTTTAATAGACTCACAGGACTTTTATATTAAAATGCCAATTGCCCTCTATGGTAGCTATCCAGTTGTGTTCCTATTTTTTGTTACATTTCTTTGTATCAGAAATTATATACAACTGATTTCATAACAGGCCACAATGATCTATGGGTTGGCTTAGGATATGATGTAACAACGTTCTTTTTTGGGTTGAATTCCCATGCGGACATTGTTATGGATGGTTCGAGGATGTGGCTGGGCCTGGTCGAGTCAGTTAAATTACCTTTCTGTGGAGTCGACGAAAAGTGGCCGCCGGAACAATTCTCAGAGGGAAATGCGGAGGGGTCAGGACAGAGTGCCCAGCCGTGGCGCACTTCTCACACATGCACGGGATGGATGCTAACGTGCTAAAGTAGCTGCGCGGTAACCTTGTCGCGGGGAGAACGGCGAGGCTCAAAAGGCGGGGTCTATTCTCCTCGCCCCTGGTGCCCGGGGATGGGGGCGCTCTGGCTCCCTGCTGAAGGGGAAATCGAAGGGGACTTGAGGGGAAAAGAGAAATCCGAATCGCGGAGGAGAGATTCGGCCCGACTCACGGCTAACCGGCTCGGTGGCATCTGAGGACGGCGGTTACCCACAATCCCCCCCCCCCGGAGACCCTCTCTTGAACCGTCACCGTAGGGGATTGTGGATCGCCTAATCTGCCCCTCCTGAGCCAGGCGTGTTTGGGCACAGTCTCTCTCTCTCTGTGAACGGGCCGCCTGATTTTACACCTCTCGCGCTCCTCTGTTCCGTGTATTTTCTTTTGTCCTTTTCTCTTTTCTTATTTTTTTCCGGAAGATGTGTGCCTGGGAGTTTGACTGGGATCTGTTTTCGGTTGGCTTGTCATTTGTTATTTGTTCCGGTTGGTCTCCATGACTCCTCTGAAGGAAAACTTCAAATCGAAATCAAAGTCCGTCATGGCACGCGAGATTGCAAAGTCGCACGGGTTGTACATGTATATTCTAAGAAGCAATGATATATATACAGCCATAGATATATGTATGGCTTGGAGGAGCATCCTGTGTGTTCACACATTCGTAAATCAAAGCTGTGGTTTGCAGTTGTTGCCCTCGATGGGACCAGAGAAGCGCTCCAGAGCAGCACGGGCGCTGACAGATATTGAGTTTCTCTTGTGTGGCTCGTCTCCAGCCAAGACGGCCTTCAGCGGTTAGCTCAAACATGCCACACTCGATCACAATCTCCCACACTCTCCATATAGTCTTGAGCATAAGTAAAACATTTATAAATATATATATATATATATGTGTGTGTGCGTGCTGGAATGAAAATCTGGTTATACTTATGATATGAGGTTAGGACACTTCGGTGCAGGAATGCAGAAATGCAGTGTGAAACATGTGGAACAGATCCTGAGATGGCCAGGGCAACACGGAGAGCCTGAGAGGCTCAGTTCACAAGACTGCGACTACTGCACTGACCTATGTGCCCACTAGTGGTAATACACGGTTACTGCTGCCCACCACCAAGGGAGCCGCACATTGAGAGCGAACGAGCGAGAGAGAGATGGATGATTCCCAAAGTCCTTACCAACATTTAACATAATTTAACCATCTTAACGTGGCGAGCTATTGTTTTCGCTGTCGTTTATGTATGTATTTATTTGTTATTACCATTTTTTCCGCTCATAATCCCAGTGCATGGGGAGCGACAAGTACGACATCACAAAAAAATATTTAGAAAATATTTAGAAAACAAGAAAGAAAGATCGGCGCTGCCCAGAACAGCGCGCCGTGGGTTAGAGCAGGTGCCGGCGAATGTCACGTTTCCCCACCGTGCACCGGGGGAACGCCGGCATGTTCGCACGCACGCGCGCGCGTGTGGAACGATCCGCAAAATGGCACCGTTAGTTCCCTCCGTGACTCCCACCGTGAGCGAGTGGGCCGGAGAGCCGGTAATGTGTGCAAATGTGTGAGAACCGTTCAGCTCCAGAGACTGGAGATTTAATTTCTCATTTTTTTCGCTTAAAATGAAATGCCACTTCCTGAGAAACTGCACTGTATGCAGTAGGTGTGCACCCCCACCCCCTTGCCCACCCCACCCCCAAGGAGCCAGCATGGCCGTGACAAAACCGTACCTGAAATCTCATTTAAAGGCTAAACCTCCATCCTGTTTCACTCTCCTGCCAGCATTTCGCACGCATGAGGTCTTCTCGTCCACGGGCCGTGGAAGTATTTTAAGTGTAATTTAACACATCATTGTCATTCATCACTCTTCTGATACACATTAAAGGAGCATGCAAATAGGAGCTGGGCCTGAAATAGACCGACCCCCTGTGCCACCAATGAAATGCATCGATCTGGAGAGATTGAGAGAAATGATGTCGCCGGGAAAGATGGGGGCAGAATGTCAATTACTCTACCCCCTATCCCCCCCCCCAAACCCCCAACCTTCACCCCCGTGAATGAATTTTAAATACACTGCATTTCCTGCCCCCCCCACCTACCCCTCAACTGAGCTCCAAATAAACCCAACATTTTCTTGACGTTTTTCCCAGAAATCCAGTTCTTTCCATTAGTCCTATCCTTTATTTCTTTTCTTTCGCTTTCCCCTTTTTTCCCGAATGTCCGCAGTGGTGAGAGAGGGAGAGGGAGAGCGAGAGGGAGAGAGAGGGAGAGAGGGGGGAGAAATGCGAGGCTTGTTCTTGGCACCGTTTGCGGACAGTGGATGAAAGCCGCTGCTCTCTCATTAGAGCACAGCCATGTGAGAGGGGGTTGAGAGCGAATTTCCTCTCGGTGTGAATGGAAATTAAATAATAGTCAACAGTGGCGTTCTATTAATCCTCTGCCTGTTTGAAATCAAAAGCAGGACTCTATATCTGTGACAAAGCGCATACTTTCATCTGCCTCCAGAAGCCTCTCCAGCCCTCTCAATAGTGAGTGCTGTGTTTGTCTGTCTGCGTGTGCGTGTGTGTGTGTGTGTGTGTGTGTGAGAGTATGTGTGTGTGAGAAAGAGAGTGCCTGTGTGTGTGTGTGTGTGATAGAGAGTGCCTGTGTGCACGCGTGTGTGTGCGAATATGTGTGTGTGTGAGAGAGTGCCTGTGTGCGTGTGTATGTGTGTGTGTGTGCGTTTGAGTGTGTGTGTGTGTGTGTGTGTGTGTGTGCTTGTGTGAGTGTGTGTATCAGTGTGTGTGCATGCTCCTATAGCCTGGAGATATCAGGCCCCTCTGCACTGCATGTGCTTTGTAATGACACCATGCAGATACCAGAGAGCTGCAGCCCCCCCCGACCCACCCCTCCTCACGCGCAGGGTCAGAGAGAGGACCCCCCCCCCTCCCCGGCGCGTCACAGCCCCCCGTCCCCCTGTCACGGCGTCCCGCGCGCCTCGGAAAACGCCGCAGCCCCCCGAACGTAAACAGACCTCCCTCTCCTCACGCGAGCGCGTCGGCGTGGCGACGGCCTCCTCCCAGCGACGGGCGATTAATATTCTCGTCGCGTCGGCGCTGCTGCCTCCACCGCGCCGCCGCTCACGACAGAAGGGGAAATGAAATTAAACCCACAGAGTGTTCCTCGCTCATTAATCAGCCCCGCGCTGGAGTCCCTCTCTTCCTCCCCGCCGGAGCTGCAGGTCGTCCTTGCCGTCGTCTCCCGTCTTCCTCTTCCTCCCCCTCCTCTTCATCCCGGTCCTCCTCTCTCCGGCCTGCGAGGGAGGAGAGGGGCAGACTGATCGCTTCCCTCCGGTTCGGCGTGAAGGGCAGGTTTGGCAGCGTTCGTTAGTGTTCGCCGGCGTGAGGTGACAAGACTCACTGGGTGTGGAGCGGGGCCCCCTGGTTCCCACCACTTTGGGCTTCTTGTTTGCACCCCATCTTTTTTTGGGGGAGGGGGCATACGTCTGAGGGAAAACATTCCCTTAGTCACGCAAAACCAAATCGTAGGATTGCAATCAAGGGCTCGGATTAAGGGCTATGATGGTATCTTTCTCTATCTCTCCGTCCTCTCTCTCTCTCTCTCTCTCTCTCTCTCTCCATTCTTGTCCCTTTCCCTCCCTCCCTCTGACTCAAAAGTCAATAATGAAAATTGCTTTGTACCTTGAATGGATTAGTGCCCTGCGCAGAGTGAAAGTTGTTTGTTTGAAGACGGCGATGGCAAATATAAAAGCACAGAACATTTTCTCCTCGCGCGGCCCCTCCCACAACACTCCTCTGCTCACCCCCACCTCTCTTCTCCACCCAGTGCAGGTGAGATCCCCCTCTCTCTCTTTCATCTCTTCTCTGTCTCTCACCTCCAGCTGTCCCCCTACCCCTCCCTCGCTCAACCTGGATGCAAGCTCTAGCTCAGGCAGGTGAGATTCCCCCCCATTCTCTCTCCATCTCTTTCTCGCTCTCTCTCTTTATCTCTCTCTCTCTCTCTTTCTCTGTTTCCCTCTCTATCTCTGTATCTCTATCTCTCTTCCTCCCTCCCTCTCTCTCTCTCTCCATCTCTCTCTCTCTGTTTCTCTCTCTCTCTCTGTATCTATCTCTCTCAGTCTCTCTCTATATCTCTCTCTTTCTCCCTCCCTCTCTTTCTCTCTCCCTTTCTCTCTCTCTCTCACCTCTATCTCTCTCTCTTTCTCTCTCTCTCTCCCTCTGTCTCTCTCTCTTTCTCCCTTTCTCTCTCTCTCTCTCTCTCTCTGTATCTCTATCCTCCTCTCTCTCCCTCTCTCTCTCTCCATCTCTGTCTCTCTCTCTCTCTCTCTCTCTCTCTCTCTCTCTCTCTCTCTCTCTCTCTCTCTCTCTCCCTTTCTCTCTCTCTCTCTCTCTCTCTCTCTCTCTCTCTCTCTCTCTCTCTCTCTCTCTCTCTCTCTCTCCCCCCCCCCCTCCCTCGCTCTGCTTGAGCCCGCGCCCTGGATGGGAGCTCTAACTCAGGCAGGTGAAGCAGCGACACACGCTCCACTTTACCGGGGTTGCCGTGTAGCGCCGGCCGCAGATGAAATTATTCATGTCTGCCGTACCCTGAGGTGGCCCGTCCCGTCCACCTGCACTCTCTCCCATCCGCGAGACGGGACACAAACAATGATCTCCATCGCCACGCGGGGTGGGCCGCGAGGAACCGCTGTCTTCTTTCCCAGAAGTCTGAAGCGCTTCGTTCCAGTCTGTTTTGAATCCATCTCATACCTTACATACACCCTTCCTTCCCTTCCCCTTCCAAAATAAAGCACAAAAATAAGAAATGAGAAAAAGATAGTAGGCTACTCCGTGACTGCACGCAACACACGCGTGTCACCTATCAACCGTCGTTGACAGACCTCTCTTGTTTCAATTTACGATACCGCAAATGGGTCTCCCAGCCTTTTCGTACGCGTGCGGGTGTTTATTTATTGTCGGCATTCATTTACAGTTTGGGTGACGCGGAGCAATCAGACCGAAGCAGTTTACCGCTAGGGGTTGGGGGATAACTGCAGCGTTTGTCTGCACTGGGAACGTCGCCCTCCTTTAGCCGCGGTGCAAGTTAAACCCTTCTGCAGCTGGGGGGATCAATACGAGCATGCTCCGAATACCGTCATCGCTTTTCCTACGCCGTAGCGTTCCTAATCAATTACACTATAACGCTTATCGACACTTCCGCAGTCTGAGAACGATCCGAACTTCCATTCATCTCCTATTATAAATGTCCCTCATTACACGCGCCGCTGTTTTATATATTTCCCCCTTGTCTACTTGTTTGCTTTTTTTTCTCTCTCTCTCTCTTTTGTATGCAAACTAGGCCTACTTGCGAAATAAGGTATTTACTTTTCTCTAGATTTGACACGTCGCGATCAAACACTAAATGTGGCGTACACGGCAGCAGCCGCATGTGCAATTAACTGTCAAGCTTGTGATCATCCAAACGCAAAAAATATAGACAAACGACCGGACCTATTCCCCTAATATAAGTCGGGCTGCCTCTGTTCTTGGCCGAGCCAGAAGCTCAGAGGCTGTGTATCATATGTTTTGAATTAAATAACAGAGTTCCTCTCTGAGATTTGTAATTATAAATATATTATCAGCAATGTAAACAGCTTATGAATGTATTATTATTACTATTATTATTATTAGTAGTAGCAGTAGTAGTGGTAGTAGCAATAATAGTAGCAGTAGTAGTAGTATTAGTGTTGTTGCTGTTGTTGTTTCTTAATGTATCCCCTACGGGAAGTGTGGGTAACTTGAAAAGCTCAGATGTTACATATTATTCATGAATACAGCTGGATATTTCACTGGAGACATTCAGGTTAAGTGTCTCACTCAGGGGCTCCACGGCATCTCTCCAGCAGGGACCTGAACCCACAACCCTCTGATTACTAAGCCTGTCTCCCAAACCGCGCACCACTTAATGCAGTACCGGTGTCAGGAATCGCCATGGTAACCGACGGGGCTGCAGAGCTTTGGGGAGGGAAAAGTGTGCGACCGGGACCCCCCCCCCCCCCCCGCAGTGCGGGACGACGGGACATGGCGCAGGTTCGATGGGCCCTTGCGTCATTACAGCGCCCACTCTCCCCACAATGCTAAAAGGGGATAACAGACAAAAAACAACAACAAAAAAACAACTCAAATGATCCAAAAGCCAGTGCAGCTTGTGCAGGAGAATAGAAAAGTAGTGACTGCTAACAAGACAAATGCAATTATAAACGCCACTGTCTGAGTTATGTGCTAATTTATTTATCAAACGGTGACTGCTGCAGCTATCACATTGGAGACACTGCTATATTGTATGTCTTGATTGGCCACAGTTGGATTTGTTGGCCGTTGCCTTCAAGGCTAGTTAAACAACGTGACGGAGGCTCACTTACCAGAAACCTAATCCACATGAAGATATTCATGATGCGTCCATCCACGGCGATACGTAAAATACACACACATACACACGCACACACACATGCGCACATGTGATTGCCTGCACACATACACGCACGCACACACATCAGTCATTTAAGCTTTTATTTCATGCGTATTTGCATTTGAGTGTGCCTGCATGTAAGCAGGTGAAGTATGCGTTTAAGGTTGTGCCTGTGCGTGTGTGTGTGCACGTGCGTGTGTGTTTAAGTGCATGCGTTTGTGTGTGTGTACACGTGCATGTGTGTGTGTGTATGTGTGTGTGTATGGGCACGTGTGCTTAAGTGTGTGTGTGCAGTTGTTTGTGTGTGTGCATGTGTGTGTGTGTGTGTACATGTGTGTGCGCCTGCGCACGTGTGTTCATGTGTGTGTGTGTGTGGGTGCAATTGTGTGCGTGTGTGTGTTTTTGTGTGTGTATGTGTGTGTGTGTGTGTGTGTGTGTGGGCGCATGTGTCTGTGTGTATGTGTGTGTGTGTGTGGGTGCGTGCGTGCGTGTGTGTGTGTGTGTGCACAGTGTACAAAGCGCTGCTTGCTCTGAGCGAGCGCTGTATGAAGTTGGCGGGGTGTGTGAATCAGAGGGCTGGCGCAGGCCTGTGTTCTCACAGCTCCAGCATAATGACGGATTGGAGACGGCGAAGGAGAGTCAGAGACAGAGCGCGGCTCGAGCGTCGCGGGCCCGCGAACACTAACAGTGCGGCATGAATGCCCAAGCAGCGGGCCCGCTGTCAGCCAAGGGGGAGAGCGCTCACGTACTCGCATATGAAAGGAGGAATTTCACACTTTCTAATAAGCATTCAGGCTCATCTTCCTCCTCATTGTCGTCAGGGTTCTTAATTCTTGATTGACAGGTTCGAGTTTTTTTTTCTTGCCAGGATGATGGCGCAGATACTGGTGAACTTGCGCAATAGGCAGATTTGCATTTTTTGTGTGTGTGTGTGTGTGTGTGTGTCTTGCCTGATTAAATAGGCACTGTAAAAAATTGGAAAATAAATGTTAGTAGATTATTATTATTATTATTATTATTATTATTATTATTATTATTATTATTATTATTATTATTATCCAGGGTGACTTCTATGGTTGAACACTTACATCTACATAATCATCATCATCCATTTATGCATAATTTATACAGCTGATTTCTTACTGAAGTAATTCAGGTTTACCAGCTTGCTCGATGGTACTACGGCGGTATTGCACTCACGATCCCTTCAGACCCTATGCTTAAAAGCCCCAGTTTCTTTGACCATCACCCCGAGCTGCCAACTGGTGTGCAAAACAAGTCTGCCCGGCGACGGCCATTGTGCTGCCTCCCACAGTGACCAATGGCGCGAGGGCGTGCATCACTTTTAACCAGTGTGTTTTTTTTTCTCCTTCTCAAAACCCTTTCACACTTTTAATGCAGCGGGACCGGAGATAAGATGGCGCTTCCTTTTATTAATGCAAATCCCTGTTTGCTCCCGGGGAACGACAGCGGTTAATCAAAGGTCTTTACATCAAATTAAACTGCGCTAATCCAGCTCTTCCATCTAAGGAAAACTTCCCAAATGCACGCAGCCATACGACACCAGGGCAGCCATGTTTCGGTTCCGCGTTCACATGTCGCTGTAAGCGTATACGAGGCAGGTGAAATGACTGGCGCATTAGATGAGTCAGATTTGCAGAGAAAAAGAAAGAAAAAAACGGGTGATTATTCATGTCTTTTTTTGGTATAGCTCCTTAATATAAATGATACTGCTGGGAACGTAACATCGATACTGAAGGAATGTTGTGGAACTTCTCTCCCCAGAATCGTGTAATGAGGGTGGTAGCAAAGCACAAATTAATCTCAACTCCTTAATTCCCTTTGAAAAGGAGTCTGTATGGCTCTGAGCCGCCAGAGTGGTATTTGAGTGTCTAATTGCCCAAACCGGTAATTTGACCTCCAGATGTGAGAATTCCCGACCAAATGAAATATTTAGCGTGGCGGGCCCAGCGGAGATTAACGGCCTGCGCTGGATGCCTGGGCTCTCTCTGCAGAGGAGCCGGTTCTGTAACTGGGAGGGCGAGGGAGTGATTTGGGATGCCGAGCTCTTGAATGTTGTGGGTGGATGTTATGTGCTGTAGTGTGGGTTTGTATTAGGCTAGTGCTAGATAATATAATATAATATTATTAGATCCCACTGTGGGGGGGCAGTTTGTACACAAGCACCAATCAGCATGGTTATGGGTGGGCTCATTAGCTGTTGTTGTGAACAGCTGTTCACAAGCACCAATGAGCACCAATGGGCATGGTTGTGGGCGGGCTCATTAGCTGTTGTTGTGAACAGTTGTACACAAGCACCAATCAGCATGGTTGTGGGCGGGCCAATTACCTGTCGTCCTGAACAGTTGTACACAAGCACCAATCAGCATGGTTGTGGGCGGGCCCATTACCTGTCGTCCTGAACAGCTGTACACAAGCACCAATCAACATGGTTGTGGGCGGGCCAATTACCTGTCGTCCTGAACAGTTGTACACAAGCACCAATCAGCATGGTTGTGGGCGGGCCCATTACCTGTCCTGAAGGTTAGGGTTAGGTGGGGCTATGTTCCTACACCCTGTGGGATGGACCACTTCCCTTTGCATTGTTTCTGAAGGCGGTGTGGTTATTGGTTACAGGAAAGTACCGTGGGATTGGTGTGTAGTGCATAACCATACGGGTTATAGACACATTCACAGACTGATATCCAGCATCACGCATTAGGTTGGTTATGACTGAAATATAAAGAAAGGGGAAGAATGCAGGGGAGACAAATCCATAATTAATGAATGAATAATAAATAAATGACTCAACTTATTGAATGACAATAAGTTTTATTTTTTGTTTTTTAAGGTAATGAAAGGACAGCCTGCCGTTTGTCTTTGTGACAGAAGCATATTAGGATATTGGCCTTTTGAAGTATTCTGTCTCTCTGCCTCTGTCTCGGATATACAGTAGAATATAGAGGACTGGCTCTGAAAAAATCAACTGCTTTATAATACACTAGCTAATATCCATACATCTACATGAATTGAAGATGCTCGGAGCTCAGATATAAATATAAATGCAGTACGCCTACATTCATGTATGTTCCGAATATTCTTCTAAATGAAGTGCAAGCACACTATGATTTGCATTGTGAATGTGGGCCACGATTGATTTGGTAACCCGATCATTAACAGCAAGTTAGCAGTTTTTCCACAACACGGATCCCAGCTAATTCATATTCAGTTAGTAAAGAACCCCCCAAAAAGACACACACAAAAAACACTGAAAGTATCTTTATTATCTTTATAAATGGTTGGCGCCGACGCGCATTACCTCAGACACATTACGGAACGAGACGCAAATCGAGGGCCTTCGTCAAATCCAGATCCACTTTTTCCTTTTTTTCCTCTCCTTTATCTGCTCCTGATCTTGCCCTCGGAGGTAAACCCTCGCCGTGTTTTATAAGCGTGTCCGCACGACAACGGCCTCGGCGTCCGTCCAACTCCGCCTCCCGCGGCCACCGCAGACCCTGGAAGCCGTCCCGTCGGAACATCTGTGAACCCCCATTTAATGCACACGCTCTCCGGCGCGTTCGCTCCAAATCACCGCTCGCAGCATGGCGCCCGCGCGATTCGATTTGCATAGCTTCGCGAAACCCTGCAGGGCGGCCGCAGACACGTCAGTTCGCCTGGGCTTTCCACACCTGCACCAGGCAGAAGATTTAAGGAGATGGACACGGTGCTGTTTCTGCCGTATAGTGTAGGACACTTTCCTTTTGACTCTCACTGTGGTAAAAAGGGCAGCAGGATGGCATAGTTGCTACGGTACTTGGCCTGTAGCCAGAAAGCTAATCATTTTTTTCAGATAGGAAACTATGAATAATAATGACAATAATAATAATAATCATAATCATAATAATAATAGATGGTGATAACAATGGGCAATGCCATAATGTATCTGACATTGCACAAACTGTTTTTGACCATTTATGCATCCATTATGGATGGATCCATTATCGCCTTTTTTCAGCAACACACATCAACTGTAGCCCTGGGAGTAAAATCGATGAACAAACAAACAAACAAACAAACAAACAATAAATAAATAAATGAATGAATAAATAGATACATATTTACAGATTCAGAAATATAATATTTTGGATATTAAATGATTCAAGAGGGGAGGTTCCAGACAATAACCACAGTATGAAATAATAATAATAACAACAACAACAACAACAACCATAATGATAATAATAACAGTTGGATAGATGGTTCCAGACAATAACCCCACAGTTAGTAGATGAAGTAATAATAATAATAATAATAATAATAATAATAATAATAATAATAATAATGATAATAGCCGTTACACACGATGCTGTTCCCTGCATGTGGCAGGGCTCCAGAGGTGTTCCTCTGCTCTGCTCTGTGTTGTGATTACCCGCGGAGCACAACGGCAGACACGCTCGGCGGGGGGTTCCCCGTTCTGCGGCGGGCCGAGCGGGCGACAGCCGACGCGCCGTACCTGCGCGCTGTTCTCCCGGGGTCCGCCCAGGGCCCGCGCTCGCGCTCTGGCAGCTGTCGGTAAGCTGATAGCGGGGATGATTAGCCGAGCGGCGCTCAGGAGGGGGATTAATGAGGGCCCTGCGCGGAGCAGGCACAGGTGCACGCTTGAGCAGGCTATTACCTTTGCTTGACCTGACACTTGGTAGGTAAAACAGAAAAAAAGGAAAAACATTTGATACCTCTCGGAGAAGTTATGAATGTTTTAGAAAGCCCCCCTTTCCCACCCTCCCTCCAGTGAAAGCCTTCCTCTCATTCCGTTTGGGTAGAGCTTTTACCATTTGCCTTCATGCTTTTCTCATCAGTCAAACGTGTATTATCGACCTATATTTTTCATTTGACCAATCGATTTAGTTATATTTCCCTAGGGTATGTCACACCCTCATGGTCAGGTGGCAGCGGTTAATTGGCCTCAAAAACCCCTGCTCGTCCGTGATTGGTTCCCGGGCTACGCCGTGGAGTTTCTCTTCTCGCTGGTCCAGCTATGCTCGCCAACAGCACAGACTCGGCATTATAAGATCAGGTGACCGTGGGTAGAGTACTTTGTTTGGGGATTATCAAGTTCAAGGTTTAGAAACAGTGTGTGTGTGATCGTGTACAACGCGTATCCGTGCGCATTTCTCACAAGTGTTTGTCTCCAATTTACACCACTTGCGTGAGAGATCCAGCAGCAATCGTTTGAAGGGACGTGTGGTGGGTACCCAACTAAAGTGGAGTGACAGCTCACCTAACACTGCGCAGGAGTGTGAAAAAGCAAATCAGCTTTTTACAAACAGGAAATTAGAATCACAGAAAACACGCAACAATGTGAATTTATTTATTCATTGCAATTTAGACACATATCATCAGTCAAATTGGAGAGAGGGAGAGAGATTAAATACCCTGTGTTAATGTTTAATGTTTGTTGTAAGTGTATTATTGTACACTTATGTACAATATTTACAAATGTATTTCCTGGCAATGAAGCATGTTGAACTTGAATTTGAATTAGAGAGAGAGAGAGAGAGAGAGAGCAAAGAGAGCAAAAGAGAGAGAGAAAGAGAGAGGGAGGGAGAGAGAGATTGAGAGAGAGAGAGAGGGAGAATATTAGCAACATTGGAGGGTGTCTTGACTTGTTTGGAGACAGAGCAGGCGCTAAGTGCACTCTAAGAACTCCCTTAAAGGATAGAGTTTTACATGGGGATTAGTCTCTGTATCCTCATCATCAGACAATGATATCTTCTCTGATAGCGGTCCCTTTGATGCCGCTCGACACGGCGCGCCATTATCTGCCCGGCGATCTGCAGAGACAAGGATCTGGAGGGCCTACCGATCTAAAATTTAAACTAACAAGATATCTGAGATTAAAGGATATAT
Organism: Aldrovandia affinis; assembly: GCA_029706075.1. NCBI lineage: Eukaryota > Metazoa > Chordata > Actinopteri > Notacanthiformes > Halosauridae > Aldrovandia > Aldrovandia affinis. Next base: position 845,813 of record JAINUG010000095.1, read on the forward strand.
ACATGATTTGTTCGCCTATCCAAAGTGTTCTGTCGAGGGCTGGAGTAGCTCCAGAGCAACGGGGGGGGGAGTGCGGGGTCAGTATGCCCCAAAAAAAAAAAAAAAGAAATCACAAGTGCATATTGTGCTTCCTTAACTTTGCGTTAAATCACGTTTGCATGGCCCGCCCTCCTTGGGCTTTCACTGGAAATCAACCTTGTCAGTTTCAGCTTTTTCCCGATTTCTTTCTTTAATTTTTGCTATGTTTTTTTTTCTTTCTATCTTCTCCTTCCTGCCTCAGGGCTCGATACTCCTGGGGGATGGTTGGGCACACGCCAAACGCACAGACATCTCCAGATGAATGCTGCTGATTTATTTCTTTATTTAGTATTGTATTTTTCTCTTTTAACAACACCCTCTACCGTTGCTCACTCTTGTGTGCGTTGAAGCGCTGGCGTATTCTTGACGCACATGTCAGATCGGCAGAGTGTAATGTGACGCATTTCTACCCGAGCCGCGATACAACCGCTTGACCTTCACTCGACCTTCGTGGAGGCCGGCGAATAAGCAGAAGACCGGTGTGTCCAGGTGTCGTCGATCTCTATTCCGCCGCCGTCCTCCCTCTTTGTTCCCGCCCCAGCGTGGGAGGACTTTAAAATCGGTGGGACCCCTGCCGCCCCCCCCCCCCATTGCCCGAGGCTCCTCTCCCTTCCTGTTCGTTTGTTCAAACATTAGCTCTTAATTACTCATTTGAAATAATTGTTTTCTTAATCACTCGTATCATAATTGTCCTAGAGGCCCTCAGCTATGTTTATTAGACAAAAAGAAATGAGCAAAGCAAAAAACAAAATGTCAGAATTATTCGCTTTAGAATAGAGTTTATATATAGTATAGAGCTTGTGTGCATGATTTGTATAGCCCCCGTCTATCATTTACATCAGTGTATATCACCTGTGGGATCAACAGTCTTTTATTTGCTTTTATTTTGATCTTTTTATAAGTCTTTTATTCGCCTCCTTATTTCCACGTGCCAGAAAAGAGACGCAGATTTACAGCTGTCACGAGGAGATTGATTGAGTCAGGACAGCCGCCCCCTGGTGGTAACGAGTGAGAGGTGTGAGGTCAAAACTGCAGCAAAACGAGAAAAAAAACCACCAAAAAAAAAGAACAGCATAAAAAGACAGTCCTGCACAATGTCAATGTACACAAAAACCTCATCATGGGGAACATCCACTTTTCCGCACGATAGCGCTTTGGCGCTTAGCCGCGCAGATCCTAAACACGGTTATTTGTCATTAGTGACACCGGATTATAAATAAGAGCCGTAATCAACATTTTTAGAGCCGTCCCATTAAAGTAGCGGCCAAGAAGCAGCGCTGCTGCTCGCTAGCTCCCATTGTTCCAGCGGTCCGCAGTGTGTCATTGAACACGAGCCAGCGCGAGATGTCATCACTTTGTCTTGCCTTCTACAGTAAACCTTGATCGATTGAACGCTGTTAACCGGATTAATTAATGCATTTTTTTAAGTGACTTATCACACCCGGTTTTACCGCACGGAGTACAGAGATGCGATGTTAATTCTGACCAATGAGGTACCTTTCTTTGTTTCCCAGTCTTTGCTCCTTTGTTGTAGTTTCTTCACAGAATACACCACGTTGCTTTCTCCTGCGAACGTCTGTCGTTTCCTCTCTTGCCCCAATGAAGGCACGCGCGCGCTCAATTAAAAGCGCTCAGCCGCTTCCTGTGTGGAAACGGTAAAAACCACGCGCGCAAAAGGCTGTGTGCGTATTTGTATGGCCGTAATTTACAAGGTTCTGAATTGAAAACGTATCAGTAAAAAGGGTCTTACAGCTGCACTGTGAACCTGCAATGTTGACAGCTGTTAATATGTGTGCCAAGAGTTGGCCCTGGTCATTGTTTCCATGCTAACAGTTTGCAGACCATGGTTTGTTCTTTATGAAATATGCATGTTCCTCAGGTTTACACTTCATACCAAACCGGACATTACTTCACATGGGTAAATTAACTTTAAATGGACGCAAACAGGCTTTAATATTCAGAGTTGAACCCTATGGCCTAGTCCCTCTTCCGTAGATAGAATATATAATACTGCAGTCTTGCATTACGTTTGTAATAATACAAACTTAATTTGTGTGCCTCCATCAAACTTTGAACCGGAATCCCCAATGCAACTACACGTTGTTCCTTCAAATTTTCCCCGCGCCTACACTGGCACAACAGTATGTGATCAGTTACATAATGACACATACTTTGTGCAGTGCAGTTAACGTCTGGGAATCGTTGCCACTTGTTGCCTAAGCTCTTTTGTGTGCGCTGTTGTAGGTCGCTCCGTTAAATACCTAAATGTACGTGTAAATAAGCTTGCTTAGTTTGTCCTGTGTACATTTACGTTTGAAAATATAAGACGAGACAGAATGCTTGGTTATGTTAACGCTTGACTTGTGATCATTATTATTGGAATTAGTTGGGGCAATATTTTTATGTTTGTTAATAGTAATCTCCTTAATGTTCATAAAGAGAAGAGCTTAATAGCCCCGCCTAATGTAATTCATTGGTATAATTGTTTTCCTGCCTGTGAGTGAGAGTGAAAGAACATCTCTTTGCAGCGAGATTTCATTAACATGGAAAAAATGTACATTTAATCAGTGGCTTGGGAAAAAATGAAATACAGTTATTGACATATCTTGGATAGAATCTTAAAATGTCCAAAAATCTCACCAAAATACAATTGTTTTTTCTATAAGATTTTATTCTTTCTGGTATTACCGATATTTTGGACTCGCCTGTGCGATCAACAGGTTATTTCCACACACGCTGTGACTTAGCTCCTTGACTGTGTGCATCTTGCCTGTGGGATCGCCTGGAGACTGAAGCGCGCTCACTGTTCTCAGAGCAGTTCACAAGTCCGGAGCGCTCCTGTGACAGTTTAACCATCAAAGGTGGCCTTGGGAGTTTGCATGCGCCACATGGCAACTGGCATAATTGATACAGGTAATGTGACCGTGACCCCTGACGCTATGAGTAACACAATTACCCCCCGCCGCATCCGACGGGGCGATGGTAACTCGAAGCCATTTTCATTTGGCTTTCAAAACAGTTGGGTAATTTCAGAGAGCGCTTTGAGCCGTCTGGTAATCCCCCTGCCACTCAAACAGCCCGCCAGACGATTGGGAGTTTAAATTCAACGCGGGTCATAGGTTGGGTAAGCTTTGAGGGTGAAAATTTGTCCCCGCGGAATAATGCTCTTTGTTAGTCCGCTCCTTAATCCGTCTTTTTTGAATAGCAATTAAAAGTTTAGTCGAGACTTAAAAATAAATAAAACAGAATACGAAGAAAAAAAAGATCCTTCTGGTGGCAAATGAGTCACACCGTAATAGGAATTATAATTGTCTTTTTCTTCTCTCGGTTATTTGAGGCTATTTAGGGAAAGTACAGTGGACCATAGGACGGGAGTGGCACCTTTTGCTGAAGTATCCCATAGGGGAACGGCACTGTGGGATTTGGAGTTTAGTGCGGCCTTCTCTCTAAACCTGCGGGACTCCTTTTCCCTGTGGACACCCGAGTACCTAGATAATGTTTTTAAATACTTGTATTTTTTCAGTTTGCGGAAAGCTGTGAAAACGCTGTGGTGAATGTGTCCGTTAAAAGCATGTTGCCTGGGCCTATTTACGGCGTAGCTGGAATCGAGCGATTCGGCGGTGTTAGAGATGAGCCGGACCCATCCGTGCATTGGCTGTGACTTCTGATCGGTTATGGCCACTGACACTGTACTCTTTTTATTTATTTATTTACGATTAAACAAGGCCAATAAATGGCCAATAAACACCGCTGGGGGAAACGCAGTGGAATTAATAAAGAGTTCAAGGGCAGCAAATTGATCACTCACTGCTGTATCATAAAATGACCTCATGGTGGGGAAAAAAAACATCAACACTTTAAAAGCTGGCCGTTTGGAAGAACAGAGAATGCCAGCAAGCAATAGTGGCCTTCGTGCAGTGTTTACTTTTTGCCGTTGCCTGACAAGGAGTTCTGCGAAGAACTTATAACTGCCGTCTACGGTCACTATTAATATTGGCGTTGCCGTTGCGTGTAACCATGGTGCTGTTGATGTTTTTGCGTGTTTGCCAAAGAAGGCAGAAGAAAGTTCTCATTTGTCTCAAGATAAACATTTCTCAATGATGTGGGGAAACATGGCCACACACACACACACACACACACACACACACATACATTTTTCATGGACATTGATTCAAATCTCCATGGGCTTCATAACAGTGTAGTATATGGAGTCCAGGTGGTTTGTATAAGCGTCTGTCTTCTTTGTTGGTATTTTGGCAGTGGTGTTGTGGGAAGAGCGAACGGCAGACTCACTCCCAGTGAAAGGTGAAAGTACAGAGCTGGAAGTGGACCAGGGCATGGAGAGCCTGCCCTGAACACAGGCTCTCAGTGTGACCTCAATACACACTGCGTGCATCAAACAAGGGGCTTCCCTACTCTTGCCAGTTCAAACAAGGACGCGCCTGTGTGTGTGAGAATGCACACAGTGTGTGTGTGTGTGTGTGTGTGTGTGTGCGTGTGTGTGTGTCCATATGTGGGAGAGTATTTGTGTCAATTTGTGTGAGTATGCATGGGCATGGGCGCCTGTGTGTGTGTGTGTGTTTGTGTATGTCTGTGTATGCCTGCATGTGTATATGTGTGTGTATGTACCTGTGTGTGTATATGGGCTGTGTGTGTATGTGCATGTGTGTGTATATGTGTGTGTGTGTGTGTGTATGTGTGTGTGGACCTGTGCGTGTATATTTGTGTGTGTCTACGTACCCGTGTGTATATGTGTATATGTGTGTGTGTATGTACCTGTGTGTGTGTGTGTGTGTGTGTGTGGGTGTGTGTGGGCCTGTGTGCGAGCAGCAGCACTTGGTGGGTGGGGATATCTGTGGAACCCTGCCCAGTGGAGCTGCCAGTCCTGCGGTCCCCGGCCCAGACCGCGGGGCTCAGCGGCTGAACCGAGCGAACCGCACGCCCTGCTACATGTGGGCGCGGGTTACACTTCGCTCCCACATTAAAAATTGAACACGAGGAGTTGATTATAGAGAGGCAGCCTGAGCCCCTTTCCCCTGCTCCGCTGAAATAACACAAGACTTCATCTGGAGCGAGTTCACTTCCCTCCGACGCCACGGCTGGACACAATTAAGGGCCATGTGATCTCGCCACAGGCACGTTCCGCCAAAACGGCACACACAGCAGGAGCCCTCCGGAGGATTGAGACCTGGAGGTTTTGAGGGTTGTGTAGAACCACTGTTGGGCCTTTGTGTTTGACTTTGCGTAACCACATTGCGATTCTTTCTATTTTTCAATTTCTTATTTTCCTTTGGTTTTGGTTTTTGGAACAAACTGAGACTAAAGAAAAAGACTGTCACTCCTCCTTAGTTCCCTGTATTAATTTCAATAATCCCCCCTCCCCTCCCACATTCTATCCTAACCCGCTTAAACCGAGTTTACCACAAGCCACAATATCAAGCTCACCTACCTACCTCTTAATGAAGGGTTTAATGAGTTATGCCTGGCTTATCCCACCATTCAATCTCCCTTTTCATCGATTTTAATCAAGGCCTCTCTAGTTCCGGAAACACGTCTGGACCAGATAAAAATGATAAATAGAAATGAAAGTAATTGCTTTTTCAGACTTTCTTTCCCCCCTCCTCCCTTGCCAGGAGTGTCTGTGCTCTTGTTAAGGAATTTCCCCTTGCTCCAGGGGGGGGGGGCTGTAGGGCGGGAGGGGGGTTAATGAAACCATTCATTGTCAGAAGGGGTGGGGTGAGCAGGGTGGAGCGGAGGTCAAACTCCAGGTGTGCGACCACTGGGTGTGACCACTTGGAGGGAGGGAGGGGGGGGGGTCGATTGGGAGTAACAAATAACACCCATTTTATTGTTGTCTGGACCGTTCTTTGGCGATTTTGTTTTCTGGCCAGTGAAAATAAAAATTGTTTTATATCTGTCACTGAAGATGTAATTCCATTTAAATAAAATTAAAAAGTACAAAACAAAAAGAATGATAATAAAGTTCCTCCAGGGTTCAATCTAATCGGGCAACAAATGTTTCGACTATTGACTACTAAGCGAAATTTCAATGAATATTTATTTCAATTAATTTGTTGAATGCTGATTGTAATTACATGCAGAAATGATTTATTACTGAATATGCTACATTTGCTGACTTACAAAAAAATACAATTATATAAATATATATAAACAAGAACATTAGCATATTTGATTCATGGCGGATCCAGTTTGTTCATTTGTGTTTAGTTTTTTATTTGCAGCGCTTCTAACAAGTCGCAGACGTGCTTGTAAACAGTAATGGTGTCAAAGGTGACAGCGCGTAAAAGATGGTGCATTGCTGAGCTAACCTCTTGCCTCTTAGGCGTGTGGCGTTCATGGAAAGGGCCGGAACGTCGGGGGAGACCGAACGAATTCCAGGGTGACGGCAGGAGGTCAGACTTAGGGTGCGATTTATAGCGATAAACGATGACGGCAGACTGTCAGGACAGGAAAGAAAGGATGAAAAAGGGACGGAGAAGCAGAAACAGAGGGAGGAATGCTCGGCTGTCCCTCTTGTAATGTTCTCGTGCAGAACGAGTGGGTGGTGGGCGAGGGAGGAGGGAGGGGGAGCTCTATTTAATTAATCAATCATATCACATATTTGTCATGCACTTCGTTTAATGCTACGTCCATCTCTTCATTTACTGTTCATTTACTGCAGATCTGATTTCCCCATGATGTGTGCGTGTCTGTGTGTGTGTGTGTGTGTGTGTTTAGGAGCATGTGTGTGTGTATGTATGCGTGTGTTTGTTTAGGAGCATGTGTGGTGTATATTTGTGTGTACTGTGTGTGTGTATGTGGGTGTGTTTCTTTGTTTCTTTGTAAGAGTATTGTATTTGTGTGGTTCTGTGTGGCTCAGTAGGTAGAGCATGGCATTGTCAACGCTTAGGTTGTGGGTTCAATTCTCACTGGGACCACATATACTGAAAAGTATTCATTCACTACTGTAAGTCGCTTTGGATAGAAGCGTCTGCTAAATGGCGTATATTATTATTATATTGTGTGTGTGCGTGTGTTGCATGCATGAACGCGTGTGTGCTCTAACACCAGCCCTGTTCATAAATTAAAAAGATGTCCCAGAGTTCTTGCTTACAGTGCAGGTGAGAGGAGCGGGCGGATGAATTTAATTTCAGTCCACGTTCTCAGGGCACAGCGCGTGTGATCATTTTTCTGCATAGCGGTGGCGTGGCTACAGCATCGCCCGATCCATCCACGCTGTCACCCGTCATCCCCCACACTACCCTGACCTTGATGCGTGCGAATATATTCATGAAAGCATATTGACAGGAACAGACAGCCATCGTACACAAACCCATTTTAAACACCGTCTGACCAGAGCCATTTAACTGGGCTATTGTGTACTCGTGTGTATATGTCCGCGCGCGTGTGCGTGTGTGTGTGTGTGTGTGTTTTTCTTCTTTCTTTCTAGAATCTTCCCTCTTTAGTGCCCAGGAATAACGAGGCCCTGTGCAAATAGACTGAGAGTAGTGCGAGCAGACGGTGATGATTAGTGTGTCAGTAGGTATATATATATAGCTTATGATTAAGAAGTTGTTCCTGGTGACCTATCTTTATCGCCACGAGGCACAGGTATGCTTAAAGTGACACAGTGACATTGGCAGAAAAAAAACGAGAAAAAACCCCACTATGGCGAGAGGTTTCTATTATCCGTCGACTACTATTTCAAACTCTCCGACGCTTCACAGTTTTCGGGGCTGAGATTTAATTAAGTGCATACAATGCTTATTAAATCAGGGGAATTTCATTTGCAACATGCAGATTGAGTTTTCTCATTCCGGCTCTTTTTTTAAATTATCCGAAGCCAGCAGTGAAAGAAAGGAGGAAGGAAGACACACTGTGTACATTCACCCAGCGCTAATAGATTTTCCTTGTAGTGTCAGAATAGAAGTCCCCGCTCTTTATCTCTAAAATTGAAATCCGGGCTAAATATAAGGTGGCGAAGGAGACGTGTCTTCCTGATTGCCTGGCGAGGGGCTCATTATTTCGAACCCGGCGTTTGCACAGTTCGGCTCAGCTAGCCGCGCTAATCTGTCGATCCTTTATTTTGGGGTTTCTGGTAAGGTCTTGTCATCAGTGGCAGGTTTCGCGTGTTTAAATACAGGCAGGATCCGTAGTGGTACATGAAAAAATCCGCTTTGTCACGATCACATTTAATGCGGCGGGTCGTCGGAAAAAATGGATCACTCGGAAATAGATGAACTGTTATTAATCTCAAAATAGATCCTTATTTCAGAATGATGCGTAAATATTGCTCTTGTTTGAGGTTATTTTCTTTATCAGTGATTAGAGTGGACGGCGACCGTGTAGTCCGCACGGGCGCAATTAAAAGCGCGTTTAATTGATTCGCTTGGACTCAGATCCAATTGTGAAGGCGGCGGAAGGTCCCTGTTTCCCGATATTTTTTCGACGACGGCGAAAATAGAAAACGAGTAAAACAACGGCCCTTTTTCAGCGTGCCACTAGCCTCAGCCCCTCTAATGTGGTTTCCATTTAGTCAGAAAGTCTCCGGGTTGTGAAGGGGGAAGGCGTGGGGAGGACCGACTCTCCGGAGTACGCGAGAGTCAATGAGAGCCGTGAAGAGTCTTTCAGCGCAGCGGGGCGTAATGTTCGCACTCTGTGACTGCGTCTCAGCTGGCACCATTTACTCCGTCACTTTGTCCCCGGTGCATATTTAGCAGAAGGTGCCATGCGTGGATCCTGCTCGCCATATTTCCTCTCCGCACGCATCTGCGTGAGAATGTTTGTGTGTGTGTGTGTGTGTGTGTGTGTGTGTGTGTGTGAGTGAGTGAGTGAGTGCAAGTGTGTGTCTATGTGAGTGTGTGAGAGATTGTGTGTGAGTGCAGGTGTGTGACTGGGTGTGAGTGCAAGAGGGTGTGTGTGTGGGGGAGACTGTGAGTGCAAGAGTGTGTGTGAGTGCAGGTGTTTGTGTGTGCAAGAGGATGAGTGTGTGTGTGTGAGAGACTGTATGTGAGTGCAAGAGTGTGTATGTTTGCGTGTGTGTATGTGAGTGCACGAGTGTGTGTGCGTCTGTGTGTGTAAGTTCATGTAGTTCATGTTTCAGGAACACAGAGTACCTGTTTCCACTGGGGAGGCTGAAAAAAGGAAAAGCGAGAGTGTGGCTTCAGTATATTTCTCTAACAAATTTTATGACACAGATCCAATAAAGCGCTCGTCGTGATTACATATTCCCTTTAGGGCTGCGGAGGGGAAGGCAGGGAGCCGGGGTCCTGCATGCCTGCTGGAAATGTCAGCGCCATAGTTCACTCTCCGCAGCGGCTCGGAGTGAGGAATGCCGTTGACTCTGTGAGCAATAAAGGCAGCCAGTAAATGAAGAATGGTACTTCGGTCTGTTTGAAAGGGGCCGAGCGGCCTGTGCGCGGGAACCCGATTCGGTTCGTATCACGGGGCCGCGGTGGACGCCTGGAGTCTGGAAAGGGCTCGAGGCCAGCCGCCCCCGAGTGTCTGCGCCGCGAAGCCGCAACAGCGCCACCTACACGGAGCGCCGGTCCACTGCAGGGCACTTGCACCCACAATGCATCTGTGCACTTTTAACCCACGACATTACCTTGCCTGAGCAGACAGGGCCAAAGCTACGAATGGAGTCGCGCGACTGCTCTGTCGAACGAGTGGATTAATGAACGTGTTCGCGCCACAATAGTGATATCCGAGTTATTTATCAGGAGTGCTCCTGTGGACTTTGTGCATTCATTAGCCTGTAGCGTTCCCTGTGTCGTTGATTTGAAATGTGTTATTCTGTTACAAACAAGCCTACTCGCCATTCACAATCTCCACACTTCTCATTTGTATTTTCAACCGTTGAAAGGATGTGGCAAAATTCTCACACTCTTTGAGCGGGGCTACCCGCTGAGCTCAGATGGCACAGAACTGAAGGGTAAAAGGCACAGTTAAGGCTCGGGGCTTTTTCCTTCAGTTGAAAGTGTGTGATCTCGAAGGCAGGCAACTTTTAAGAGTGTGAAACTCCAGAGGAATTTGAGCTTTAAGGAATAACACAGAGGGAGAAAGAGAAAGAGAAATAATTACGGAAAGTGTGAATGTGTCAGGGTGTGTATGCAGTGCGTGTGTGTGTGTGTGTGTGTGTGTGCATTTGCACATGTATGTGAGACTGTGGATGTGGGTTTGTCCATTTGCAAACGTGTGTGTGTGTATGTGTGTGCGCGCGTGTGCGTGCGTGCGTGTGCGTGTGTGTGCAGACGTGTGTATGTGAGAATGTGGATGTGAGTGTGTCCATTTGCAAAAGTGTGTGTGTGTGTGTGTGTGCGTGCGTGTGCGTGTGTATGTGAGAATGTGGGTGTGTCCATATGCAAGCATGTGTGTGTGTGTGTGTGTATGTGCATGCATGTGTGTGTGTGCATGCGCGCATACTGTATGAACATCATGCTTATTAACCTTGTTCTGTTTTGTAGTGATAAGGGGCTCTGTGCCCTCTCTTCATGTTCAGCGATATTTAGTCTATATTTAGGCTCATCTGCACAGACTGTTGCCCTAACACTGGAATAGTTTAAAGTCATTTCTTCCTTTCTGCTGGCTGGCAAGTGTGCTGTTAATTATGCTGGTCATTATCAATTCTGTATAACGCATAAAGATAGCAAATACTTTCCAAGATGCCATGCTATTCATATGTTTTACATGTTTGCCTTCTCAGTGTTATGTAAGTCAATGAGTAGCATATTCCGAAATTGCTTTGATATCAATAATATCTTATAATCTCACTAATGTACTGTGCGATGGCTTTGCGGTTGGCCAATTTGCAATGTGATATGCCGTAGTCTTATGGGATGAATTAGTAAGGGAAAATGGAGAAACCTTTTTTAACGTACAGAAGCCAGTGACCAGCACTCTGTAATTGTTGGGGTGGTTTTTTCAGTGTGAGGCGAAGACTTTAGCTTTGGGCTTTCTAAATGTCAATTGTGAAAAGCCATCCCGTATACATTGTCCCTTCCGGCCCTCCTTACATAACAGCATGTGCATCACAGGCTACCCGTGTCTGGGTGAGTTTTCATCCTGCTCCATGTTAGACATGTAAAATGCCATGGCTTTTTGAAAACAATCTCCAGTGGCTTTTTGAAAGGCCCCCTGAATCTCAGTCTCGCACAAAACAGAGACAGGGCATTTTTTGATTTATGGAAGCGACTTCAAAAATGACCCCCCGGAGTGACACAAACCCCGACCTGCCCTCGCGAGTAAACCGCGAACCGAGTGATCGTGTTTTTGTGCGACCTCTTCGGCGTTGCGAAAAAGTGGCCCGTCCGCAGTCCCCAATAAACTCCTCCCACGTGTCGTACCTCGTTGAAGTGTGTATTGGAAGTTTTCTCTGTTTTTCTCTTTTTCCTGATCGATCGCAAACCTCTCTTGGTTGTTAGCTACTCGGCGGTCGTTAGCGACAGGGCCCGTAGCTAGCTGTGGAATGTGCTCGTGGCGGGTCCACCGGCGAGCTGCTTAACCCGGAACCAAGCGGCTCCGGCAAACGTCCAGCCGCGCCAGAACGACCGTCGCTAGCCGCGTCCCTCTGAGTGTTTATCCGCTGTGCCGGTGCCCACCGGCGGCGGGCGGTGGCGATGGCGGATTGGTGACCCCCAGACTCTTTTCTCTCCTAGCCGTTCCGCCGGGTGACCTTCTCTGTGGTGAGCCAGCCCCAGGACCCCCACCAGGGATCGCTGCAGAGCTGCTACGACAGCGGCCTGGAGGAGTCGGAGACCCCCAGCAGCAAGAGCTCATCCGGACCGCGGCTAGGAGCCCTGCCCCTGCCCGAGGACAACTACGAGAGGACCACGCCGGATGGCAGTGTCGGTGAGGGAGAGCACATGGAAAATGGTAGGGGCAACACACAGTGAGAAACAGACACACAGGCAGAACACACGCACACACACACACACGCGAGCGAGCGCACCCTCGCACGCACGCCCACGTGGCCACACGCGCCATCGCACCACGGAGACACTTAGAGCCAGGGTTAGCGGTTAGAACGTACGCGCGACTTCGTCGTCGGGCGACCTCAGTCAGACGAGAGCGAAGCAGTCGCCAAGGCGACAGGGTTCGCGGCGTACGGTTGATGTTTTATGTTGCTGATGTGGTTGTGGTCATCGCCGCTCGAATGTCGTTTTGGATCAGTCGCTTTCCTTGAGTGGTTTAGAATAGGTGCTTGGCGTTATGAGCGTTGTGTTCTGTAGGCTTTTTGAGATTCATAAATCCTTATTTATTTATACATTCTGTAAATTGTTATGTTCTTTATGGCTAGTGAAATAGCAGTCGTTCTCTTCTGTGGAAAGCGTTCAGTTCAGTCATTGTGCCAGTGACGAGCCCTATTGTGTCTCGAGCCGCTTCTTGCAGTCACATCGTTAATAAACACACGTTTTCCCGCAGAGTTGTTTTATCCTCAGGGCAATACTTTGTTCTAATCTCGTTTAAAAAAACTTTGACTGTACTCCTTTTATTTATTTTAGTCTTACAAGCGCGTGCTTTGATGTTCCGTATTTTCCGCGGATTCTAAGATAAGAATCTGCCTGTGAAATGAGCTTTGGCTCTCCGTTGGTTGTTCAGCGCGCAGGTTGTCGAAGGCGGTGACACCCAGGCATTTTAAAAATCAGGGGTTTAACCGCGGCATATTGTCATTTCATTTGTGCCATTGTTTTTCAAGATCTTTTTTTTGAAGATGGTATTTGCCGCTGTTGGGATCAAAACAGTTTATTTACTCGGAGTTTACCTGCACACCTTCCTGTAATGGGATTTGAACCAAAAAAAACTACAAAAACCTTACCTTCAGCTGGAAATGCAATGACAAATTTGAGAAACTAGAAACCGACACTAACAGTTTACATCCATGAAGTATGAAATGTGACACATGATTTCAGTATGAATAACCGAGGCTCCATTGAAAAGAAAAAATAATATACTTATTAATATAAGTGGAATAAAAAAATAAATGTATTGTCCTTTCACATAATCTTATATGAACGTGTTGGTTTCCCCCATTTGTGGTGCATTTAATATAGCGAAGTTTAACGGGTAATCGTATGAGTTATTAATGCGGGCGCTCGCCTTTCTTCGCCGTGATCTGGAACATTATCCCCCCTGACCCCAAACCGCCGTGTTTGTTTCCTCTCCCGTCTGTGGACGGGGAGCGAGAGTGTTCTGTTCCTCCCGGCCGAGCGTGGCTTCTAACCTTGCAGCTTTTGAGCACACCGCCCTCAACGCAGATGAAGCTCTTTCACATTAATCTGCCTTGCCCACTCTGCGTTGGTTTGATAACTCCTCCAGGGCGTTTAACCTGGCATGTTTACACCATGCCTCGCTATTTGCAAGCGAAATTAGCCACAATTAAGGAAGCTCTTCAACTTTGTCTGGATAAAGTAATTGGAGGGAAGTAATTGAAGGAAATCAATATAGAAGTTAGAAGGGTTGGGGGGGGGGGGTGGAGTTGGAGGAGGTGGGTTATGAAGCAAAAATGGTGATTGCACAAGCAGATATTGAATCACATCTGAACAGTCCAACCCACTCAAAAGACGGACTCAGGAAAACGCACCCCCGAGTTATCGTGGGTTGGGTTATTATCACACTGCTGGTCAGTGCTTCCGTATTTGCGATGTCATTGCTGCCAGCCAAGCAGGAAGTCGAGCACGCCATAGTTATGTTTTTACTTTTGCTACTGTTTGTATGGGAAGTTGACTTTTCTTTGCGTGCGCGTCCCATTGTTGACTGGTCAGCGTCAAAGCTATTTCAGGCTACTTCACGATTCACCGATCAAAGATGTGGCTCTACCAGTGGCTCACAGCAGCCAGCAGACACATGGTGACCACGCTTTGGAAATATGCCGCTCGCTGAGAACCGCAGGTTCACAGACACGCCTCCGTTTAGTCTCTGGCAGAACTGGGTGTGTGTGTGTGTGTGTCCTGTGTGTGTAGTTGTCGAGGGAATGCACGTATCGATGTGTGTATGCAGTCGCGTTGTCTCCTGGCTTTCGCGCTCGTTGGAATTAGCCTGAAAAGCACTTTGCCCTCGGTGCAGATGTCGTCAAGAGAGGATGCGAGCATTGATTCCATTATCTTTGACGTTTGCGTCCTCCTCTTGCCGGTGCTCTGTTGATTGGCGTTCTTAGGAAGATAGCACTGTTCTTTGTGTTATTTGTTGTTGTTGTTGCTTTTTGGGAAGATTTCCGCTTCCCGCCGTCTCTGCACAAGGACTTCTGAAGGGCGAAGAGCCGGCCGCGGCAGACAAATCATTTCTCGTGCAGTAAGAACAGTGTCCCTGAACCAGGGCTGCAATCTTGAGGCGAATCAGCGTGTGTGTGTGTGTGTGTGTGTCTTTGTATGCTTGCGTGTGTTTGTGTGCTGCGTGTGTGTGCTGTGCGTGCCAACCCTTGAAGTTTTCAAACTTTGGCTCCGTGGCAGGGAGAAGCTCGCGGTTAAACAAAGACTTGTTCAATGAAAGCCAAGTACAATGAAACGGAGGGGGGGGAAAAAAAGCGTATTTTTGCTTACTTTTTATTTGTGTACTTTTTTAATGATTTCTCTTCAAAGCGGTTAGTTTCACAGCACATATGTTCTCCATATGTCACCCGCCTTTCTGTTCTCCCTCTTCGTAACGGTACCTGTCAACACGGCGGCGCGTAAAGCGCGCACCACGCCGGCGATGTGTAAAAGCGTGTAAATCAAAGTCAGATATCCTGTAAACACTCGGCCTTGGTCTCGAGTGGAGAGTTGTTAAAAGCATAATCTGTCACAATGGCTGATTGCAATTCAGATTCCGGTGCGTGTGTTTGTCAGTGGCGTGGATAGGCACGACAGCTCGCTCTGCCGAGAGTGACTTCACCCCCGAGTGCTAGGACGCAAGTGCTTATTTCCCTTTTGCGGGGTACTTTAAGTGTTGAGCTCAGACAGAGATTCGTAGATGTCGGTGTGCTGAGTGCATGGCTAGGCCCGCGGGTGTAAACCCACTGGAGATCTAACTCTGTTTTGTACACATACGGGTTGGTTTTTAGCTGGTTCAGGTTAATTCAGGTCTCTTAATTCTCTGATTATCAACATTTACAGTGCCCTTGCATTCAGACCGAAGAGGTAAACAAACAGATCATTTTTTTGGGCCGTGTAATTTTGATTTGATTGGTTGCTTGCCTGGCTTGTCCGGCCCCGTTGTTAACACTCGCGAAGGTGACATTTTGCTCCCTATCCAGTTGTCCTCAAGTGCATTTCCTGTTCAGCGTCGGCCTTGTTTAGTATTGACGCGACGGCTCACCACTCGAAGCGAATTCCCTCGACTTGCCCATCACACCAGGCTTTAAACGGCCTCTTTGTCCCCACACAATGCAAGGGGCCCCGTTATTTAAAAGTGGCTTGTTCCGTTTTCTTAGAGAGGAATGAAATGTTTGGCTGGGATCGAAACTCCTCACCTTACCAGTTGGGAGTAACTGCTTTGTATTTTTTCCGTGGGAATGTAATTACCAGTCTAATGCTCTGCAGAGCAAAACAAGAGAGAGAAAATCAAGCAAGCGATTTGTTCTTCAATTGTGTAAATCTCTGAGAACTGAAGATGAGAACTCTTGTAACACGATGTTGTTATAAGCTGCTATAACGGAAAAAAATGTCGAATTAAACCGGATTCATTTTTCAAAGTTTTCATCTTCCGTCCCACAGTCTTCGAGCACGACACTCGAGCTCCGGCGTTCTCCAGAATCACCT
The DNA here is from genome assembly GCA_029706075.1 of Aldrovandia affinis. Taxonomy (NCBI): domain Eukaryota; kingdom Metazoa; phylum Chordata; class Actinopteri; order Notacanthiformes; family Halosauridae; genus Aldrovandia; species Aldrovandia affinis. The sequence goes on from JAINUG010000095.1 coordinate 861,625, forward strand.
CAGAGCTCACTCCCCCCCGCCCGAGTCAATTAAAATGTGAAAAAGTACAAGAAAAAATGAAATAAAAAACCCTCACCAGATGGGTGAAATGCCATTGCTTCAGAAAGCATCATTAGCCAGTTGTAATTGTGGTTATTATCTGCAGTGAAAGATGTGTGTAATTGGGAGCGCTGGGTGGGCCCTGTTGGTCCTGGGGAGCAGGCGGGTCCAGCCCGGCTCCTGAGCTGCCCCGCGTCACGATTAAGGTCACCAGAGCCATAATGGCCCCTTCTTAATGAGAGGGACCGCCCTGCGCAGTGGCTGACCGACGCAAACACCCGACTGCGCGTGTGGAACTGCGCAGTGCCCGGCACCGGGCCGCAAGCCCTTCCAGGTGAACCGAGGTGAACTCTCCGGCAGCAGACGCTGCATGTTGTTGTTTTTCTCTTTCACGGGACTTTAAACCCGTTATTTTAGGGTTTTCTTATTTCACATATCAGTTCATTGTCATTTGGGGGCATTTTAAACATTTATACAAACTACATGTTTAAACTTCAGTGAGAAAATAGTTGAATAAAAGTAGGTCATATACACTGTATATATAATTTATATATATATAGTGTATGATCTCTTTTATTATTATTTATATGTATTTGAAAATCATCTCATCTCATCTATAAAAATAAAAATAAGATAGGGCTAAGATAAGATAGGCACATGGGATAGAGGGAGAGCTGGAGTCAAACCCTGTTTCCCTGACTCACGTGGAAGTCACCCGCCCCCTTCACTGCTGTACGGCTCGGGCCCTGTCAGTCGATGATGGTGTAATCAATGCGCGCCTCTCGCATGCCCGGTCGTGAACGTGGCCTGGCTTTCCCCAGGATGTCTTGGCTCATTCAGCCACTTGAGCTGGACAGCCAAAATGCCCCCCCCCCCAACCCCCTCACCCCAGTGCTAGTGAAGGTCAGCAGTCGGACTTGTCGAGGGCCCGTTTGGCCGTGCGCTTGTTTAACGTCCCTCTCGTGTAAATAGTTGTGAAAGGCCTTTCGGCGTTTACCTGATCTGCAGCTGGGCGCTTATTTATTAATATGGGGGAAATGTCAAAGTCTCCATCCTAGAAAGAAAAACGCGGAAAAGAACGACTGGAGCAGAGCACCAGAGGAAAGCGCGAATGGCGTAAATTAATATCGTCGCCTTCTTAAAAAATAAGTCATATTTTCAAGTTTTAAAAAAACTGAATAAACTGAACCAAATATAGAATATATGATATTTATTAATCATTTCAGACAAAAAGGTTATGACAATATATGACTATTGACATACAAACAACGCTGTCTGTCAGTTATGTGACATAAGAGGATTAGATTACTTGCCGAACATGCCGTTGTGATTTAGGCAATTTTAAACCTGACTTAGGCCAAATTACTTCTGGAGTAAGTGACTTAGGCAAGCAGCCGCCATCTTGAAAGCTTGTAAAATTGCCTAAGGCACATTGTCTTGTGACTTAGGCAAAAAATAAAACGGCCTAAGTCACACTCTTGACGTAGGCCATTATACTACCAGGGTAGGAACAGCATGATCTTTTCAATTAAGGATGTGGCAATTTTACTAGAGGTGGCCAGCATCATGAAGAGATGTCTTAGGCCAAAAAATAATTTTCCTCAAAAAATGACTTGGGCCATTATTTTAAGAAGGTGACGACATGTGGTACATTCATACTGTGCTCTTTTCAAATAACCCGTTCTAGGCGACACAGTCGAACGCAGGATTTTTCCCTTTTGTCGTTCGCCAATTAAATGTCTTTTTTTCATTTTTTTCATTTTTTTTTCTTATGACGACCTTGAATGTGCGTTCGCTGTTGAATAGACAGTTCCTTTCCTTTAGCAAAGCTGATATTCAAGACTGTAAGCTATAATGGGGGGTGGGGGGGGACTGTTTATGGTTCAAAATGTTATGATGTTAATATAATGTTCATAAGTAGTAATGTTAATACACGGGTGTGATGCATTTCCTCACGTCCACCATCGTTTACATCGACCTCCCGGTGTTGTCCTGGAAGGGGAAGCAGGAGATGACGTGTAGCCAGAATGGCAACAAGGAAAAGCTCTGTGTCATCAGGTCGGTTGAAGAATGTTGTGTGTCGTTACGAGGAAGTTTACTCTTTTACTCAAACGACACTACTGATCCACTGGCCCGTGATAAAGGCAGCGCCACTCTTCGGCCAACATTTTCACACTTCCTGCTCTCTTTTAAAATAGAGAGAGAGAGAGAGAGAGAGAGAGAGAGAGAAGAGATGGACATAGGAATGAAAGAGCAAAACAGAGAGAGAGACAGAGAGAGAGAGAGAGAGAGAGAGAGAGAGAGAGAGAGAGAGAGAGGGTGGGAGAGATGGGGAGAGGGATGAAAGAGCAAAACAGAGAGAGAGAGAGAGAGAGAGAGAGAGAGAGAGAGAGAGAGAGAGAGAGGTGGGAGAGAGAGAGAGGAATCAAAGAGGTGGAGAGAGATGGGGAGAGGAATGAAAGAGCAGAACAGGGAGACAGAGAGAGAGAGAGAGAGAGATTGAGAGAGAGAGATGGAGATTAGACTATGCGGCTGGTCTTCATGGACCTGGCACAGCATGGGAAGTGCTCACGCTGTGTGTTAAGAAGAAGCTCCTCTGGCATTCGACTGTTTCACAAATACTATCACGGCGAGCAGGTTGTGCGCGTTGCAGTAAAGCACACAGTCATGCTTAATTCCGTTCCAGGAGCTGGACAGTTCCAGTTAGCTGGTGGGGATTTCTGATGACTGTCTTCTGTTCCCCTTTTTCTTTTCTCCCTTTCCCTTTTTTTCATGCTGCTTCACTGTGCTCTGCCATTTCAGGTGGCCCCCGACTGACCCCCCCACACACATCTCCACTCTTCCTCTTTTGTAAGACTCCGCCATTCAGGCTCGTTAATAGCGCGGCGCGGTTAAAAATGCCGTTAATTAAACATGCGGGATCTGAAGAGCAGATGGTAATACGGGCTGCTTTAATTAAACGCATTCATATTTCAAGTGCTCCGTAGTTACGGCACATTCAACACCCTCCCCCCTCGCCCCCGCCCACCCCCTCCTTTTTTTCCTTTTTTTTCTTTTCTCTTTCAAAGTTGTTCAACTTTTTCCAAGTCCTGAAAAGACCAGCGCTCCCGGCCCGCTCCGTGGCTCCAGGCCGCTGATTGGGTCCATTGTGTTTGGGCTCTGACCCCCCATCTGTGAGCCACGTGCGTGCGGCGCGGTTCTGTCAGCGTCCGTCTTGCTCTGCGGTGTGGGCGGGGGGGGGGGTGAGATGGGCCTGGAGGAGTGTGACACCTCTGGTGTCTCTCGCGTGGCACTGCTGTGCATACAGCTCCCTGCGAACGCACCCCGCACCGTAACAGAGCCACCAGAACCCTTCCTTTACTCAGGCGTTTCCTTTGTTTTGGCAGTTGGCTTTATTCTGTAAGACTGACGAATATGCGGTCAAATGATCGGATGGTGGGGAAAGTGTTTTTGCTCCGGCAGAAAGATGCCTGTGGAAACGGGACTAAAATATTTCCTAATGTAAATTAAATAAAAGTGTTTTCAGGTCCGCGGGCCTTTAGGCACTACACACACACACACACACACACACACACACACACACACACACACACACACACACACACACACACACACACACACACACACACACACACACACACACACGTAGTACCGTCTCATAAACAGTGTATTTATGAGCATCATATAACATATTCATATGCCCGTAGGACCATTTCACACACACACACACACACACGCACACAAACACAAAACCACACACACAAATGCACACCTACGCACACACACAAATGCACATGCACAGACACAAACACAAACCCACACGTACATACACACACACTCATGCTGGACTGTCGCACACTCACACACAGGGCACCATCCATCAGTCACACTCATGTGTGGGCGTGTCATAGGCAGATGCGTAGGAGCGCTGCACACATGCAGCTGTTCCCCTGCTCATCCCAGCGATGTGCGGACTCGTCCTGACCCCCCGGGGGAGGGATTCGGACTTACCGGTCCCTCTCATGGACCCACCACCGGACCCGCCCACCTGCCGTTACCGCGATCACAGGGGGGGGGCACGAGGGCCTGGCTGGCAGGGTGATTGATCACTGCGCCAATAAAGCAGGCAGGTATTAAAATCCCTTTGAAAAGCTGACAATGACGGGCGCCTCCTCGCAGGAGGCAAGCTCTCGCTCCATAAAAGCCGCAGTCCAGTTCCAATCCCGCCCGGTAACAAAGAGCGAAATCCGCTCAGAGTTTCCTGCTTTAAAACAACGCAACAAAGGCTCCTTAAGCCTGCTTTCGTCTACGGGGTCACCGGGAAAAACGAAGGCAACACCTCGAAGCGTTCACTCCACGTCTTCAACAATGCTCTCTGAAACGTAGCCGTTTTGCCGGGAGCTTTTGCCGTTTTTCTCCAGCGATAAAGGAAGTAGCGTTGACCAGAGGCTGCAGCTTTACGAGCAGAGTACCCACGCTCGAGCGCGGCAGTCTGGAGACCGCAATTAGCTTCACGCGGCCTCCTGTTTTGTGGTGCGGGCTCCCGCGAGAGCCAGCGCGAAGAAGTGGATTCTTCGGTCATTGCAAACTTTAATTACGCTCATCAAAGTGCCGTGCATTGTGAGGGGGAAAAAATAAAGCTTTTCGAGAGATGAAGTGTTAGCCTCTGATCTCTCTCCGGTTAGACCGGTCCCGAGTGTGAGGAGGGACGCGTTGTTATTCGAGCGATGAAGTGAGCAAGCGAAATTCAGTCATGAGCCAGTGGCCGACGATGACCATGCAGGCTGAAACAAATTATGCATTTAGGATATGTTTGGTGAGTAATTATGTCACCATATGTTGAAGTGGAAAAAAATGCAACTTCTCTTGCGCATCAGGCGCTATTCGCAGAAACGCATATTGCGATTCCTTTTCTTTAGCTCTCGTTTTCTTTTTCATTTGAAGTCTGCCAGGTTCTCCGTTTTGGCGGCGATGTTTGTCGTCTGCTGATTGGAGGACGTGCCGTCAGCCCCTTCCCCCCGGGTCGAGGCTGAGCCACATGGAGGGGAAAGGGGCGGTGCTTACCGTGATAAACAGGCCTGAGGATGCAGTGCATTGCAGCTGAAGTGATGATCAAAGCCTTGTGCTGGTGCAAGAGGGGATGTACTGGGGACACAGTGCAGAGGGGGGGGGGTGCAGTGTTCCCACTGACCCTGCAGGGGGCGAGAGAGAGAAATCCACCTGACTCTGAGATCCTCAGACCTGCTGAATCAATCTGTCTGTCTGCCTGTCTCTCTCTCTCTCTTTATCTGTCTGTTTATCCACCCGTCTGAACGTGTTTCTTTTTTTTAGTCTGTTTGCGTCTCTGTCATCGTTTGTCATCCTCCCTCTGTCTATCTCTGTCTGACATCTGACTGCCTGTACACACGCACACACACGTGCATGAGAGAGAGTGTGTGTGTGTGTGTGTGTGTGAGAGAGAGAGTGTGTGTGTGTGTGTGTGTTTATGTATACACAGTAAGCTGTCTGCATGCGCGTAGGTTAGTACGTAGGTCTAGGTCTGTCCGTCGGTCCGTCTCTCTCTGTCTCCCTGTCTTTGGCGCTGTCTCTTTCCCTCTCTCGCACGGACCGTGTCGGTTGGGGGGCCGGCGAGGCCTACAGCCGTGGTTAATATCTCGCCGTTGTGAATGGGCATTTCCGTAGCTCGCCTCCCCACGTTCTTTGATCTGAGATTACCGTTGTTGAGGATTGCGACGGCCCGCCTCCATTTGTCAGCCAGCGGCCCTGTGTGAGAAGCGCGGGGGGACAGAGGTTTGTATCTGATGTATTTGCTGTGCCCTTGCTTCTGAAATGAGTGGTGAATTTAGATGGGGAGTAGGCATGGGGTCTGACCGTGTATCCTTTAAAGACAACATCGCTGGGCTGAGTGAATATAGAGGATATTAAATGTAGAAGGAGAGGCGCGCTGTGGGAGCCCTCGCTGAATTCCAAAAGAGCTGCTTGAGGAACGGATGGAGAACGTGGGGGGTGTTTTATATTCAGTGCACACGCACGCACGCACGCGCACACACACACGCAAACCCGTACGCACACACATACGCACACCCACACACACACTCAAACATACGCACACCCACCCACACATTACACACACACACACACACACACACACACATGTGCACACTCCCCCTCACACACACACACACACACATCGTTCTTATAATGCTTTTGTGCCAGTGTAGTAACAATGAGGTTGCTGCAGCATGGCATTAATTTTGTTTGAGCGTTTCACGTTGGCCCTATCCTGCTCTGGTGCACTGGCGCATGAGTAGATGTGGCTCGAATTATCATAAACAAGCGAGATCAATAAGAAGTGTTTGAGAGAGAGGCAGGTAACATTTCGAGGGACGTGTGAAACAGGCATCCTGGAATTGGATTCCCCAAAATTCACAAAATAGTGACTTCATCTCAATTGCATTTTTGGAACGAGGTTAGGTAGTTTAAACAAATGAAAATAAAGAGAGGCGCTATGTTGCATATTCCTATTGGAATTCGTCTGGAAGGAGAGGAGAAATCTGTTTAACCTCTCTGCAGATTTGAAGTTAACATTTGACAAATAAGAAAAAGAGGGCTTTCTCGTGTTTGAACAGTTGCGGAAGCCACAGGAAATTTCATAACAGATTTGCATGAGAGTCTGTGTGTGTGTGTATGTGTGCGTGTGAGATATGCTTTTCTGTGTGTGTGTGTGTGTGTGGTGTGTGTGTGTATATGTGTGCGAGATAAATGTATTTATGTGTGTGTGTGTGTGTGTGTGATATATTTTTGTGTGTGTCTGTGTGTGTGCGTGTGCATGTGAGTGTGTGTGTGCGTGCGTGTGAGTGTGTGTGTGTGTGTGTGTCTGTGTGCATGTGTGTGTGTGTGCGTGCGTGTGAGTGTGTGTGTGTGTGTGTGTGAGTGTGAGTGTGTGTGTGTGTGTGTGTGGAGAATGAAAGTGCTTTAACCTCTGGCTCTTTTCACAGTCTGCTTAAGCCCTGAGATTGTATTGTCAAATCGGTTAAAAATATACCAGGATTCCTAAACCTTTGTGACTTCATGTTTCCTGGAGGAAAATGAATCAGTTGGCGGGGAATCCAAGGGAATGATGTGCTTTGTGACCCTAAGTAATGCCTATGGTCTGTATCACACATCCAGAGGAGGTAGGGCATCACAGGGACTTTGGACCGCTGCATGCATGCACACAATTCCAGTGCCCTAACAATATTTTCCGTGACAGTAAATAATAAACAAGTTGTTAGAACAATACATCCAACCATATGTATACACACATACAGTATATATATATATATCCATATGTTTATTTTTTTATTATATACAACTTGTTTATTTGTGATTATGGCCTGTAGGTGTATTTGTCATGGTATGTTTAATGTATAAAAACAATACGCTGAAATCTATAGCAACAGTAGCATTAATAACAATTAGCTGGCCCAGTCTTCGTTTCCTGTAAGCACAGTCTATTAATGAACTGGAAAGCGGCCCTTTAATTTGTGCTAAGGCTCTAGCGGTGACATTAGCATGGTATGAGTTTGACTTTAATTATGGACGATGAAATTATGAACCGGGGGGGTGACGCCGACTACGTACTGAACTTTAAGTGCGACAGTGAAGCCTTGTCAGAGTTTTCCCCCCTCCCGGTCTTAAAATGATTGCTTATTTCTGTTCTTTATTCTTTTCACATTACCATCCTTCTGAGCCTGTCTTCTGGATTCAGCAAACATTAGCCGTTAACTTTGACTTTGGCAAATTACTGAAAACGTCAGAAACACGAGTTCAGCGAGTTAATTTTGGACAGACTCCCCCACTCTCGCTAACGACAGGTTGGTTGAACCTTGGCCCGGTCCGGTGACGGATTAATTGGATAATGGTACGCTGGCACGAGGAGCGATGGGGCATGTAGCACGCCCACGGACGCAAAAAAAAAGAAAGAGAAGAAGGAGAAGAAGAGAAGATTGCTGCTCTCAGCCTTCCTTCGCCTCGGCAGCCAGGACCGCCTTATAAATCTGTCTCTATATCAAGATGTATTGGTGGACTGTCAACAGCACAGGAGGGAAGAATGAAGGAATGTATTATATTTCCACAGCGTCAACAGCGCTAGCGTGTGGAGGCTTCATTTCGCTCTGTCGTCCGTTGCTCTTTCCCGCTCTTTCCTTTTTTTCATCTAGGTGGTGACTAGTTCCTCTGTGCCTCCAAGGCCATTGGCTTGATTTTGAGAAGGGGTGTTGGAATAGACGTGACACAACGTTTACGTTTCGTTCCTTTTCCATGAGACTGTAAAAATCTGTAAAATGTTGATACTTCCTCGATCAGCCTTCAATCATCTGACTGTAATTCCCCTAGCTGTTGTTACAGGCGATTAGCACCCTTACAATAGGTGCTGTACGTGTATATATATATGCAAGGCCTCCTCTTTGTCTCCAGATCATTTCCAACAGCCTTCATCCAATGAAAGCAGCACAGGCCTTGTTTATGGCAGAGCAGGTTGTCTCGCACAAGGTAACGGAGCACGAGGAAGCACAAGGACTTTGTCTCTTTCTCTGTGTGGTAGAAAAGAGGAAAGATGAGAAACACAGGGAGAGGGATCTGTTCCCAGTGTTGGTCATTATCATTTTGGTGGATTTTCCTAACTGGTTGCGATGTGTACAGTGCAGTTATTTACGAGGAGACTTCCAGCTGGTGTTAAAAACGCAAAGAAAGGCAATCTAATGCGGAGGCCCATGAATAACGAATTTATCAAATGCGTTTTTTTAATCTTCTCTTTTGTTCCTCTCTATCTCCCCCTCTCTCCCTCTCTCTCTCAATTCTCCCCCCCTCTCTCTTATCCCTCCTCTCCCCTTCTCTCTCGCTCTCTCTCTCTCCTTCTCTCCCCCCTCTCTCTCTCTCTCTCTCTTATCCCTCCTCCCCCTCTCTCTCTCTTATCCCTCCTCTCCCCTTCTCTCTCTCTCTCTCTTCTCTCCCCCTCTCTCTCTCTCTCTCTCTCTCTTATCCCTCCTCTCCCCCTCTCCCCCTCTCCCCCCCCTCTCTCCCTGTGTGGTGAGACCCTGCATTGTTTCATGGCCGTGGCTGTGTATCATCCTCTCGGCTTGATCTCCCCGATCTGGCCAAGGCGCTGACATAACAGGCGAGGCGTTGAGGCCCGCGTGTCTCCTGAGCCGGGACACGGTGGCAATGCGCTCCGTCCTAATCCGGATGATGGCGCTGGAAATCAGCTCGCAATACCAATAAATCCCTCACCAATCCCCACACCAAAAAAACAAATCCATGCAAAGAGAGAGAAAAACAACACAAAACTTGGACCGAATTCCGCAATCAAGCTGCCAGCCAGTGGGGCTGCGAGGGGGATGGAGCGCGCTTTTACTCGACGTGGAGGTGAGCCGCGGGAAGACACGTGAGATCCTCGCACACGCGACTCCGGCTGTCATCTTTGTTCCCGGTTTTGAGCTTGACGGTTCAGTTTCCACGCATCGAGTCAGTCGACTCCCGAGAGGAAACTCTTCTGAATGTTCCGCTCCCCCCACACCCTCCCCTCCCGCCCATGTTATTCGCCACCATCTTTGCTTTCACACGCCCAAGTGCGACGGTTGCGTAACGGTTGAAGGGCTTTTGAATATGCATCGTTCTCTGTGTACCTAATCTATTCACACGCATTCAGTAACGTGGCGCGATCTTATGTAAGAATGCGACGAGTGCCTTTTTCATGCACTCTGTAATGAACAGGTGGAGTAGACATTTCCTCCCCTCTCTTTCTCCTGCAACAGCTGAGGCAAAACTAGCGGAGTCAGTTCAGTCAAACAAGTCATTTATTTCCATAACAAATTCAAGGCACCATTGATTTTCCACATAACGGTGGGTGTGTATACACTGGGAATAAAAGGTATTCACCTCCTTTGGCATCTTTCACATTTTATTTTCTTCCCTTCGTGGAATCAAAATGAATTTGTGTGGGATTTCTTTGCCACTGATAAACACAAAATGCTCTATAATGGCAAATGCAAATATATATCTATGACCTAAAATGAATTACCTCCTGTAAATGATGTTATTGTTGTTCATGCACCCTATTGTTATCGGTAGGTTGCCCAAGATTATTACACATTTTCACTTAAAACTACCTTCTTAAAAGGTCATGTGACAACCTTGTGGGCACATGTTAAGATCTCAAAACCGTTCACTAGCAAATCCATAGATGTCATGTATAAAGCACTGTGTACCCATGAACATGTACTTGAAGATTATTATTTATTTGTTTACTGAAACCTCATTAGTGTTAGCATTTCAAAACGGTACTTTTCTCCATGAGTTTCCGCCCGTCCCTAAAACAGTAGAACAGGTTAAACAGTAGAACTCAGTTAAACTTTAAGTGGAAGTTCTGATGGTTTTCCATTGTTTCTCGGTAACGAGGCCTGCGTAGCTTCATCAGGAGCGGGACTGAAAAGCAAACAGACGCCACCGGGTCGGCGGTGGGGTGTTCTGGCGGGTCCGTTTCGGCGACCGAGGAGAGGAAGCGCGCGCAGTGACGCGCGGGGGGCAGCAAAGTTTCGCCCTTAAAGATGAGCGATGCGACCTTCACCTCCGCATGTTGCGAAACTGAAGTCATGCCAGGAAAATATAAATCAGCCCTAATCCCTTAGCCGGTCCGAGGGAGGGAGAGGCTTTATGGAAGCTCAGTCTACTCCCCCCTCCCCCTTCACCTTGTTAAAGTTAATCTAGGACTTCAATTCACAGAGTTTTTTTATTTACTTTAAAAAAAAAAAAATTAAGAGAGCATTTTAAAGCCATCTGTATTTCAGAATATCTTTAATATTAATCAGAAATGCCACTAGATAATCTCCTGCCGCACCAGATGGTTTGGTGAGAAATGACATTTTTTCACCGCTGTTTATTTGTGTCGGTCTTGCTGATTTCATTTGGTCCTTACATGTATTAGAGTGGATTATTCTTCTGATCCTAGTCAGGAGAGACAGACCTTTGACATATTAAATCTGTTCTCTATTATTATGATTTTATGTGTGTGTGTGTGTGTGTGTATACATGTATATTGCGGTTTTAAAACCGAGAGTTGATGGAAGCCTTGTATATTTTTAACTTCATGGTGAAAACAAAATGCTTTAAACCTAGATGATAATGTGGGACTTCTTTCAGACCTTCAGTGTTGCATTGTGGGAAAATGTAAATAATGTATTGCGCTCCTTTGCGTCGCTTGCCTTGGCGCCCAGCCCCGGGGCAAAAAGCTTATCTGCAAACAGGTGATGAGAAAATGTGCTGGCGCGTGTGTGTGTGTGTGTGCGTGTGTGTGTGTGTGTGTGTGTGTGTGTGTGTGTGCGTGTGTGTGTTGAACAAAATGAACCTAAGCTGTAGAATTCCAGTGCTGTTGTTCATCTGTCTTTGCTTTTGTTATTATGTACTAGGACCTGTATTGAAGCGCTGTGTTGAGTAGAACTTAGCACGACAGTTCAGGTGTCACTCGATGCTGATGATTGAGATGATGGCGATGGTGATGACAATCCTGAAGGGGAGGAAGGTGACATGAAAGCCCGTTGCTTAACGCGGGGCGAACACGGATGGAGTGTGGGACCAGTGACCTTGTTCTCCGCTCTTTCTCCATTCGGTTACTTTTTGGGGGGTGAAAACCTTCAGGCGCTGCTGAACGTTGAGAATGTTAGCCACGCGGCGTGGGAGGCGTCTGATTTGCTGGCCCGCTCCGTAGCTGCCGTCTGGCGTTGGACGCTTTTATGTGCCGTTTACGGCCCATCACAGTGGGATTGGCTCTTCCTAGTGACAGTCCACCAATCACAGGCCGACGCTGCACTGTTGATGAGTTCCTGCAGAAATCTGCGCACTGTGTAGAGGACTGACACTCATACGCCTAGCTTCACGAACAGTGGGTGGAGCTACCATGTGCTGCTGCTAATCACTGGCTCATATGAACCAATCAAGGCTTTGCCCCTTATAAAACAACTTATGATTCACTCAAGTCAGTGAGTCTGTTTCGTTTTGTTATTTTGACCCCCATACCCAGACAAACTAAGGGAAAAGATCATAAAAAAAGAATGACTCAGATATTTCCGACGTGCGTAGAGGCATTCCGGACATTTGCCACAGCCCGTAGACACATTTTATTTGTTATTTGTTCTTTTCTCCTCTCGTTTAAACGCGGAGCCACGTGCGTTCGGGCGGAGGGCAGCCCGACAGGTGCTCGCTATGATGTGTTTATATGCAGGCGGCGGTATCGGCCAGCCGTAATCGGCGCTCGCTGCGCAGAGAAAGGTTATTTCTGCCCTTCTTTTGGGGGAGATTATTTAATTGCAAAAGCTCCACTTGCCAGTCGGAGCATGTGTCGAAGCTGGATCCCGGCGTCCAATTAACGGCGAGCCATTCATCACGGACGGGCAGAGGGGGCCGCAACGAAACAGTAATAATGGAACCGTAAGCGCTCATTTCCCCGCTCCATTCTCTATTCTCACGTGCGGCAGGCGGGGCGGGCGGGCGCCGCGTGGCCCTCATTACACGCGAGCGCCGGAAAGGGCCGAGGCCAAGGTCACGAGTTTAACGCGGCCGCGCTCCACGTCAGGACATCGGCCCCGTATCGCCCACAAGTGCTCCCGTATCAATGCCTGCCCTTCGACACCGAGTGAAGGAAAAAAACCGAAAAAAAAAAAACCAACAACGTCGTGTCGGTTTCCTACCAGGGAGATGAAGAAACCCTATCCGAGGGAGAACGCGACACTCGGGTTCCTGAGGCGCTTTTTCCTTTCACGCGCTCCCAAAACATGCGAACGCTCTCTGAGGTGAGCGAGCTTAGTGTCTTCCGCTTCCTTCCGTTGCGAAAGGCCGTCGCCCCCGGCCTTGTTGGGAAGAGTTGTCGTTGATAATAATAATAATAATAATAATAATATACACCATTTAGCAGACGCTTTTATCCAAAGCGACTTACAGTAGTGAATGCATACATTTTCAGTATACAGTATGTGGTCCCAGTGGGGATTGAACCCACAACCTAAGCATTGCCAATGCTGTGCTCTACCAACTGAGCCACAGAGGAGAGGACGCATTAAAAAAACAGGTGGCGCCGCAATTAGCTACCGATCGCTCTTCACAACATGTTTCGCTCTTCACAACAAGACACAACAATGAGTGCTTGTTCAAATGGGTTAGTCACTGGTAGGGTATGGCACCTCCACCTGCATTTAGTGTCACGACACCTCATGGTGCCACCAGTGTGTGGTGGGTAGGGTTTCACATTTAGCCTCGAGAGGATGTTTGTGTTAGTGTGTTGTTTCCCTCAGGGGCAGTGCCATCAATGCTCCACTTGTAACTAAAGCACACCTCCAGACGTGACATTTTGCAGCTTGCATAGTTTTGGTTGATCCTGGGACAGGACGATGCTATCTCTGTAGGGCACAGGAAACGTGTCTGAGGCATCAGAATATCCGAGGACAACAGACATCGTCCATGTATTAATCCAGTCTATATCATAATATACTATATGTTGGTGCCATCTTGATTGACATCTTTAGTCATTGCTCATCACTCTCTATTTGTTTTTGATCACGAATGAGCTATACATTTAACATTTTTACATTGTAAGCATTTAGCAGACACTCTTATCCAGAGCGACTTACAAGATCTGCGTTTGTACGTGGTAAGATCAATCATTGTTTGCGCAAGAGATCAGTGCACTAATACAGCGATAGACATCATTGTTGGCGGCTGCATACCGTGCCTGTAACACCGGGAAAGAAAAGGTTAGTAGATTTTAAACAAGATTTTACAGTATCAAACATTTATCTCAGTAGAATCAACATACCCTACCAATGTTTATTTTGATATATATATATATATATATATATATATCTACAGTATATTGGTTTTGTTGTTTTGTTTTTAACGACCCCTCATATCACGAAAGCCTTTTCTAATCTGGGACGGCTCAGAGACGTGGCACGGCGGTGAAGTGGTTCGGCGCTTAGGTAGGCGCCAATCCATCCCAGGACCCGTCACCCTCCGAACCGTCTCCGCTAACACTCGCTGGCAGGGCGCTCCGGGCATCGGGTCACCGTTCCAGAAAGCTCCCTTTCTTTTCCTCCTTTCTTCCTCTCCTCCTCCACGGCCGAGCGCCAGGTCGAACCCCCCTCTCCCCCGGCGGCTATTCCCTCCCAGTAAAGCGGGGCTAGCGGGATGCGCGTGGACGCGCAGAGGTAATTAGACAGGTGTACCTGCCCGTAAAGTCCGCGGGCCGGCTCTCGTTACTCCGATTTCACGGTCACCGGGCATCGCCGTGACGCCCGTCACCCGGGCCGTGTGGTTTCGCCGAGGCGCAATTGGACGGACGGTTTAGCGAGGAAGGGGGCTCTCGGAAGAACGCTTGCCCGACTACGCTGCGTTGTTTGGCAGGGAGGCCGTAATTGTATCTGCCACAACGAGGCTCTGGGGCAGCGTAACCTGCTCTTCCTGGGCACTGCATTCTTAGCATAATTACACAAAAAAGGCACCGTGCATATATTTAACGCCCCTGAATGTTTATGCAGTATATCGGCGTATTAAAAATACATTCATATAAGCTTCGCCCCTCAGGACATATGTTAGAGTATTTAGCGAGTAAATGTGTATATATATATAAATATATATATATATTTATATATATAACATTTTTTTACTTTGTGTTGCTTTGACCTCCTGCACCGTTTCAGCAGTACTTTGGCATATGTTTTGTGGATGACGTAACCATGCGTTTATCACAAGAGGGATTGGTCCTGGCCCCGGCCCATTACTCGACACAGAGCAGGCATGACTCTGAAACACAAGTGGGTTTTTTTTTCCGCTGGCTCATCAGTGTGTCTCGGGATGGAAGAGTACCCTGTCACTAATCAGGTTCCCATCGATCCTCGAACAGGCCTTCTGTTTACCGCGCGCGCTGTCCTGTCCGTGCAATTAGCCACCCTGCATTTATTTTCCTCCTCCTCCCTCCCTCCCTCCCTCACCTGCTACGAGCGCGAGCTCCCTGCCCGCCGTCAGAACACAAAGGGCGGACGACGTCTGGCACTGCGGAGGCGCATCGGGCGACGGCTCCGTCAAGCGCCGTGTTATTTTTAGCGCCTTTCCGCTTCGACGAGGCTCCAAAAGTACGGTGCTGTCCGCGGCGTGGACCAAAAACAAATGAAAGATCACGTCCCCCGCTGTTAAAAGCAACGGAAGCGTCGCCTCTTTGCAAAAAGCCCGACCCGGTCCAAACATCTGAAAGTACCGTGCGTTCCCCCCTCCCCCCCTTTCTTAAAATGCTTGCCCCTGTCCGATGCACCAACGTAATCTGAAAAATGGCAAACAAAATAAATACAAATGTTGTCGGGCCGGTTTGGTTCCTCTAGCCGCCGAGCTCAACGCATTTTTAAACGTGAAGCTCGAGTCGGCCGAAGTAAAACGAGGGAATTAATAGTGAAAATTAAAGAAGTCCTGAAGAGAAAGGAGGAGGGGAGAGGGGGGGGGGGGGTAAAGGGGAAGGGGGACACGACATAATGACTTTAATGTTCCTTTTCATAAAGTCATTGATAAGGTCAGAGTAAATGATTCCCCCTGACTTGCGCGGGGAAATGAAGTCTCTTTTTTCAATAGGAATAATTATCACGGCTGACAGCTGATCCCTGTACACGGCTGTTCTGCCCGCGTCCCCGGGTCCATTCGGGAACGGAACATAATCTCCCCACTGAGGGCTCTGTGACAGAGGGACGTCTCCAAAAGAATCTAGCAATTAAACCAGCCACAATATATATATCTTCTCCAGCTAATTAAACAGATTTTTTTTTAAAGAAAAAAAAAGCTAAAGCTAGGGAGAATTTAACGCTTTCGTGCCTGTAGTGCCTCAAATAGGCTTGACGTGAACACTGAGTAAGTAACATCTTATTAGTAAAAAAAAACAAAACAAAAAAAACCTCGTCCTAATGTGTCCTTCCGGGTGTAATGAGCCAGGGCTTTGGGATCGTCGATTCCTCTGGGAAGGCTGATTGGCTCTCTCCCTGGGCCCGATCCACAGGGCCGGGCACACAGAGGCGCGGGTCAAGGGGACGGGAGAGGAGCGGGCGTGGGGGGGGGTCGAGCGGTGCGATCGCGGGGCGGCCCAAGGCCTGCTTCTCCACTGCTCTCTGACGGTCGCCCTGGTTGGCATGGAGCGGTCGTCCCCTGCTGACGGTGTGGGCACTCTAAGCAGGAAGTGATCTCAGTGCATGCATGTGAGAGGGGGGGGGGGGATGTTGGCACAGGCGACACTGTGCCTTCTGTCAGAGTCAGGGAGAGGACAGACTGAGGCTCATCCACTCTTTCTGCGCGGGTCTGGAGGTGAGCGCGGCATTGCGGCCTGCTCTGTGACCTTTGCCCTCTGACCTGTGCATTTACACGGCCCTGTTTCCCCAAGCCAGGAGGTTGTGGATCGGAACTTAGGGGGAAGTCAAGTAGCGTAGAAAAGGTACACATTTCCTCTATGCTCTGCACACAGTGTTGCAGAAGGGCCTTATTGTGATGACTCTGTGATATTCAAATTCTTCTCTCGGTGGATGAAACCAGCGTAGGACCGGTTGAGATTCAATATAATGCCTGCTGTACCAGGCACCAGTATGAGGTTTTCAATAATGTAAAGCACACAGTTTTGATTAGCATTGAAATCATGAAATGATTTTGGACAATGAAGTGAAAGGCATTCGTGGTTATTGCTACTGTACGCTTGGCATTTACAGGGTCTTTGGTCCCCATCGAGTTGCCACCTGCCTTCCTGTCCTTTTTAAAGTGAATATGAATGGTGAAATATGAACAGAAATATGACAGCTGTAGCAGTGACCTTGGTACACTTTTGCTCAATGTCAGAGCATGCTTTTTTGCACTTCAAAAGATTTAGGCAGAAGCTGAAGTCATTAAATTTAATGGTACGGACAGACTCTTTTGAGGCGTAATTCTACTGCCTTGATGTTCTGGATTTTTGGTCCAGATCGCTGGTAAACCAGAAAGTGCCTTGAGGAGGGAGAGAGGGAGAGAGCGAGAGAGACAGAGAGAGAGAAGGAGAGAGAGAGAGAGGAAGAAAAAAGAGTTCAGATCTCCCCAGTTTATCTATAATCAAAAGGGGTCAAGAGGTTAATTTATCAAATAAATGCAGCCACTGGTGAAATGGGCTTTCATTGAAGACGTTTGCTTGAGGTTTGATCTGGGCATTTAAAGCACACTTACACATCAAAAGGCCCACACACCATCTCCACAGATTCATATCGAGTGCAGGTTCATTTCAACATCGCTCTCTCTCGCACACACACTCACACACACATGCACGCACACATACTCACACACACACTGACTCACATGCACATATACACACATACACACACATGCACGTACACACACACTCACTCACACTCATGCACGCACACACAGGCTCAATCACTCACACTCATGCACGCACACACAGGCTCAATCACACAGACCACACTCACACACACACACACACACACACATACATGCACACACACACACACACACACACTCACACACATGCACACACACACACACACTCAATCACACAGACCTACTCACGCACTCACTCACTCACTCACACACAAACACACACACGCATGTGCACACACACACACAGATACAAACATGCACGCACACACACACACACACACACACTCTCTCTCTGAGGATTGCTCTCAGGACTTAATGGAAGGTCAGTGTGAGTGAGCCACCTGGCACTCACTCAGGGCCATGTTGGAGACAGCAGGGCTGAGTGGAGCTCACTTGGCCCAGCATTGGTCCCTCTGGAAGGGGCAGAGTATCGCAGAGTTAGTGCCCTAATGGCACGGGGCTTGTCCTGGGACTGCAGGCAGTAAGCACTGTGTGTGTGTGTGTGTGTGTGTGTGTGTGTGTGTGTGTGTGTGTGTGTGTGTGTGTGTGTGTGTGTGTGTGTCTGTGTGTCTGTGTGTGTGTGTGTGTGTGTGTGTGTGTGAGTGTGTGTGTGCATGTGTGTCTGTGTGTGTGTCTGTGTGTGTGTGTGTGTGTGTGTGTGTGTGTGTGTGTGTGTGTGAGACGTGTGTGTGTATGTGTGCGTGAGTGAGTGAGTGAGTGAGTGTGTGAGAGAGAGAGATTGAATTAAGAAATTAACTTGGAATCTGTCTGAATCTGTGGAGATCATCTGTGGGCCTTTTGACATGTATGTGTGTTTTAAATGCCCAGACCAAACCTCTACTTGGGTTATTCAAAGTGAAAAGTGAAGTGAGGGGAGAGATTGGTTTATTGATTTTTATTAGTAGTAGTAGTAGTAGTAGTAGTAGTAGTAGTAGTAGTAGTAGCAGTTGAGTTGTGGTTAAAGAGTTGTGAGCTCTGATTGCAGTCGACGGCTGGGCAGAGTACCACCCCCAAAAAAAAACCAATAAATAAATAAAGGGTTTTCAGGGTTTTAGGTGGCGCGGGGCGAGTAGCTGGCGTGCGCGGGAGCCCGTGTGGTGAACAGGCACACTCAGGACGACGGGCTGACGTCGAGGGCGCGAGGGTGGAAGCGTTCCGTAGGCCAGCCCAGCCTGCCGCGCCGCGCCGCGTCCAGGTGTGATCCAGATTGTTTCAGACGGAGGCTTTGTCTGCCTCGGGGAGCCCTCGGGGGCTGGGGAGGCAATTTGGCCTGGCCTCATCTGCATTGGTTACTGGTATGAAAACGCTGTCCGAGCAAATCAGCATGTCGAGCAGATCGAGGGGGGGTGCAGATATTTTGCAGGCCTCGCTCTGGGGAGGGAGAGAGAGAGGAGGGAGAGAGAGAGAGAGAGAGAGAGAGAGAGAGGGAGGAGAGAGAGAGAGAGAGAGAGGGAGGGAGAGGGAGGGAGGGAGGAGAGGGAGGGAGGGAGAGAGAGAGGGGAGAGAGAGAGGGAGGGAGGGAGGGAGAGAGAGAGAGGGCGGGAGAGAGAGGGAGAGAGAGAGAGGGAGGGAGGGAGAGAGAGAGAGAGAGAGAGAGAGAGGAGAAAGGGGCCTCGTCCAAACCACTCTGCTTCTCAAATCAATTGTTTAACGGGGTAGATTTTCCCGGCAGTTTTAATTTCATGAAGAATGAGTCTGTTTAATCTTGCCCTGTTGATATTCGGAGCACGGATCTGCCACCCCCAGAAGTCGATAGATTTCAATTTCAATTTCAATTTGGAGCACAAGCTCATTGTAACCAAATCAGATGGGTCACTTAAGAGGAATACAGCACGTAAGAATTAATTTTTAGACATTATATCGTGCGGCGGATCAGAGCGTAATGCCAATGGTTCGATTGAAACGGGGGCCGCGCCCCTAGCTGCCAGCGCCCCCGTTAATCCCGCCCTAAATTCCTAACCCCCCCCTCGCGCTCCACGATGCGCCGTTCACCTGGGACGACGGGATAAAGGACGGCGACGATTGCGTCTCTGGTCCGCGTGTGCGTCCGCCACGGTCGTGACGTAAATGGATGTGAAGAAAAGGGTGCGTGTTGTGAGCTCGGGTTCGGGAGGGGGGGGGGGGGTAGGGGGTCGCCCTGGTTACGGCGGTAGACGGCGGGCCCGTGTCTGCCGCGGCATCGGGAGCGTGGCGTCGCAGGACGTGCCAGGGTCAGGAGGCTAATCCACCCACACTTACCGCCGCCTTACTTCTCCTGCGCCGCTACCTGCCCTCAAAAGCACGCTCGCCTGGGACCTCCCCCAGCGGCCCAGAAGAAGAATGATACTAAAAGAAGAACACCTGTAGAACAAATACGGGAGGATGTGCGGACCGGAAAAAAACCCCACCAGAACGACATCATCCATTTGCTCGGTCTTTCCAGGGCAGCTTTCCAGGGCAGCCTTTAGGTTGTGTTAAACAAAGCATCCATTTATATTTATACATGTGGATATTTGCCAAGGTAATTCAGGTTACATACCTCGCTCAAGGGTACCGGGGCAGTACCTAGGGATCCAGGCACTTGCGAGGAATCCACGAATGAAACTCGCAAGCTTTTGGGTTGAAGGAGGAGGCTGAGGCTGTCTCGAATGGGAAGTTCACCCAAAAGGCATGTTGTGGCCTCAGGCTGTGCAGGAACTGCCTGGAACATACTGGTCCAAGATCAGGTTCCCCCCTTCCCCCCTCCCCGTCCCACCATGAACCGTCATGAGGATAAATCTGATCCTGGATCAGTGCTGACAGACACTGGCACTTTCAACTTCTGCTTCCTGGAGGGGAACCCCAGGAACATTGGCCGAAAATTCATCCTATCGCTGGCGGGATGGGGCCAATCGGGCCCTGCCTTGCGGGCCCCCCCCCGTCCCCGTGGGCCCCTGGACATGGGCAGCTAATGACATGGCCCTGGGTCAAAACCTCCAGAAGCCCTTCTGGCTTAATTGAATCCAGAGATCTTGGTGGAGCTTGGTGGGTGAAAGGTTGGATAAAACCCATGTGTCCAGCGGGCTTCCTACAGTTTCAGACAAAACTTCATAATAACACCAAAACAACACTACTACTACTGCTCCTGCTACTACTACTATTAATACTACTACTACTACTGCTACTAATGCTACTACTGCTACTACTGCTACTAATATTACGAATACTACTACTACTGCTCCTGCTACTACTATTACTACTGCTACTACTACTACTACTGCTACTGCTACTACTACTATAACTACTAATATTACTATTAATACTACTACTACTGCTATTGCTGCTACTACTACTGCTACTAATGCTACTACTGCTACTAATATTACTAATACTACTACTACTACTACTACTGCTCCTACTACTACTACTACTACTACTAATAATATTACTAATACTACTACTACTACTGCTGCTGCTACTACTACTACTACTACTGCTACTAATACTACTACTATTGCATATTGTTGATATTAGTATATATGCAAAATGCAAAAAAATAAATATTGAACTATTATGCATACTATATTTGTGTTCAAGCCCAGACGTTTACAGAAAACACACACTGCAGCATTTCTCAGATCCCCTGTTCCCTTGAATATAATTCAAAGTGCAGCCCCATGCTCATTTGGGACACGGGTGTGTCACATGTCTCGGTGGAGGATCATGGGTAACGTAGGTAAAACCCCAGAAGGGGGTAAGAAACCCTGTCTCAGCAGCTGCCTGCAGTTCGGGGCTGGCGGGACCCACACAGTGGGGGTCTCTGTTTGAGGCAGAGGAGGGGGAGGAGGCGGAGGGGGAGGTGGGTCCGCTCCCCTCTTTGTGAGGGGATCTGAAAGCCGAGGAGGGGGGTGTGGGTGGTGGAGAGAGAGGGATGGGGGGGGGGGGGGGGAGCGTGTTAGTAGAGGACACAAGTGTGGTGTGTTCTTCGGTGGCCCAGTTCTGCGAGCGCTTGACAGTGCCACGGCGGGAGGGCGTGGGACGTCGGAGGATCGAGGGGGGTGGGCCGGCCGGGCCCAGGACCTCCTGGCGTCTTTATTTAGCTCGTCCCTGGTGGCAGCGGCGCGGGCCCATCCAATGTCACCGCCCGGGTCGCGCTACCAAAGTCAGCCGGGGCGGCAGGTTCCAGCGACATTGTGGGAGGAGGGGGCGCTGTTTTTTAAACATTTATTTCATTTTATAATTTTTTTGCCCTTCCCAAACTGGGCTGATCAAGACGAAACAGAGAGGGAAGGGTGCTCTCGCCCCATCGTCCGTCCGTCCTTCCGTCCGTCCGTCGTTAAGCCATTCCCTTCATTCGCGCCCCACTCCCTTTGATCAGCGCTCCGGATGAAGACCCATTTGTTCTGGAGATGAAAGGGAGGGAGGGGGCGGGCGTACAAATGGATCCTATCTCTGACATTTTTAATGATCCAATCTTTCTTCAGTCCTGCCAGTTTTGAGCTGGGGCGAGCCATCGATTTCCGTCCTATCGAGCACTCCATAGCCGTGTGTTTAATAGACTTTTAAAAATAAAGAAAAGGTCAAAAGGTCAAAGTCGTATGTAGCCGTTGTCGCGCCTGTAACAGAAGTAGGCACCCACGCCCATGGTAACGGTGACATTGCGCTGAACTCTCCACCCGGGCATTCTCCCGCAGTCCCTCCGCGTTGTCTTCGCGCCTCTCGTGCCAGCGGCCTCCTAATGACTACGTCCCGTCTGCGTAATGAAGCGACGGCCTCTCCTCCTCATCCCCGAGATGGCGCTAATTACAACCCGAGCGAAGTTCCCTTCAGCCTCTCCGGGAGGAATCGCGCTTCTTAGAGGTGTCCATGAACCCCCTTCTGGGGATTAGCAGGGTGTGTTTTTCTGTGTCCCCGTGTGTGAATTTTATTCCGTGCGTCTCTCAGTTGATTCGCGCGAGCTTTCATTCCGGCTCGCTTTTATGCGCGCCGTGCTGAAATTCGTTCAGTCATTATGCGTTTGGAAACTTGCCAAGAGTTTATTAACGAGAAGGGTTTTTTTTTACCAAGAATTTGCAAGAATCTGTTATCCAAAAAAAAAAGTTAATAAATAAGTATTTCTGAAAATAATTGTTGCGCAGTTAATATTGCTGCTCCAGAAACAGGATCAGTGGTGCATCTCCGTTTATCTGAATTTGTATTTATTAATGTATTGTTAGTTGCATTTTTTTGTATAGAAGAACATCCTCTGAGACGCATTCTGATAAAACAACAAATGAGGCAGATTTGGTCGGTAGATACGGTGAATATTATATTTAGAGTTTGGAGTGCTCATACTTAAATTCTTCTTTGTTCGTGTGCTCTCTCGCTCTCGTTCTTTTTCTTTCATTCCTCTCTCTATCGCTTCCCCCTTCTGTATTTTGTATCTCGCTTTCAGCTTGAACCAGAGTTGAGCTGAGTGCTTTCTCTGAGACAGCCTTTATGTGGTAGAGAATTACTGGTTTCTCTCTCTCTCTCTCTCTCTCTCTCTCCCTCCATCCCTCACTGTCTCTCTCTCTCTCTCTCTCTCTCTCTCTCCCTCTCTCTCTCTCTCTCTCTCTCTCTCTCTCTCTCCCTCACTCTTTCTCTCTCTCTTTCCCTCTCTCTCTCTCTCTCTCTCTCTCTCTCTCTCTCTCTTTCTCTCTCTCTCCCCCTCCCTCCCTCCCTCTCTCACTGTTTCTCTCTCTCTCTTTCTCTATATATGGCAGTGTTTCTTAGGTGGACCACCTACGTATATTTAGCCTTCAGGTGTTCCTGTATTCTTTAAGCCTTTTCCAAACAAACACATCTCTTTGTCTCCCTGGGAGATTCCCTGGGGGGAAGGGGCGGGTGATGAGGAGGGAGATGGGGTGGGGGTGGGTGGGTGGGGATGGGGGTTAAACCCAGGGATTTGGCTGTGGAAAGAATGATCTCATTTGCCTATGGTGTATTGTGTCTCACAGTCAGGTAAATACAGCGGATGCAAACCCCAGTAACATTGAGTAATGAGGGTGTGTGTGTGTGTGTGTGTGTGTGTGTGTGTGTGTGTGTGTGTGTGTGTAGGAGAGAGGGAGAGAGAGAGAGAGAGAGAGACACAGGGGCTAGAAGGCTCCTGGTTAGAGCAGATTTCACAGGCACACCGCCTCACATATGTTCCTGCTGGAACATTATGCTGCTTGTCAATTCCTTAGCAATCCCCCCCCTCCCAGTCCCCCCAGTCCCCCCACTCCCCGCCTCCATGCCTTTTCCTGACGCAGAGATCCGTGATCATGTGACCGGCTGTCTGCCGGAGCCAGCGAGCGGGTAATTAATGGTTCTGAGCAGCGCGCAGGGGGGAAAGCAGCAAGGTGCTGCTCAGTGTAAGAGCCTCGGCAAAGCGAATCTCCCGCTAATATGCCACGGGGCATGTGTGGTGCCATTTCAATTACAAACCGCTACGCCTCTGTCGCGTGGCCACGCGCACTCCCGAGTCTGTTTGTGTCTTTCCGTCGCGGCGGATGACGTGACGCCGGCGGTGGCCGCGGACCGTCGAGTTGAACCGCGATCCCGCCGTCGCCGCCTCTTCACCTTCGCGCTCGCACCGTTCGACCGCGCGCGACGTCAAGCGAGCAAGCCACGCGGTGGCCGCCGGCTTAAGGCGACTTAAGATTGTGTGCAATTGAATTGAAAATAATAATATAATAATGATTATGATAATGGATTGCATTTATGTAGCGCTTTTCATCTCGTGATCTCAAAGCGCTTTACAGTGAGGGGGGAGGAGACTCTGCTAGTACAGATGGAGATGTGCCAGGATGTATGTATTTATTTTATTGAATATTTCATCATCACGGTCATCAAATTTTGATATTTGTTGGCCAGTGCACAGCTGGTTATTTACCGAAGCGTTTCGATTTGATCAAGTCACTCAAGTGTAGGCCGCTGCCCCGCCCCCATGCTCAAAATGCAGGATGCGAACCCTCACTCTTGTGATCGTGGGTTTGCTGTAGTCCCTTTGTCCACTTGGCCAGACTGGTGACAATGTTGAAGTGCACTGATTCTGACACCGTGTGACTGGCGTTTCTCAGTGGTGTGGTCATTCAGAGGTGTGTCCTGGGCCTCTGTGTCTCTCCCATTGGACGGGCCCACCGCCTGTTCCCTGACCCATCAGTGCCGGATGTCAGTCAGAGATGCGACGATCCGCGTCAAAACCCCGCTACGGCTCAGCCAGGGGATTGACCCCACAACCTTCCGGTGTGAAAGCAGACACTTTAGCTGCACAGACACTACATTCTTATCACTGTTATTGGGCAGTTGTTCCGACAGCAACATCCTGTCATCGTTTCGCCGGATATGAAAAACATCCGGCAGTAACGGAGCCGCAGATAATAATAACAATAATAATTAATAAAACTTGAGGGACCGGAGCTGCAGCAGCGTTCGCCTGCCTCTCTCGCTCTCTCCGCCACTGGAAGAGAGGAAGGGTTCGGGCCGGCTCTCTTCGCAAGCCGGCCTGTGGCCATCGATCGATGCCGGGTGGATTAAACGGGATTTCGATCTACCAAGGCGGTCTTCCTTTTAAGAAAAAAAAAATGAAAGAGAGAGAGAGAGAGATGGAAAAAAAAACCCTTCCTGAAACTTTCCTCAGAAGACAGAGCCATGGTGGGGATTATTGTACAGTTTTTTGTACTTTTAATTGCTCTTCTGGTGCTGCCCCCCCCCCCCTCCCCGCCCCCCTGCTTCCCCTAGCGCAGCCGGGAGAAGGAGAAGGGGGCGGGCGAACGAGCGAGCGGAAGGTAGAGCGCTCCGGAACACCGTCACCTGGCCGCCCTGTCTCGCGGGTGGGCCGCTCCCTCCTCTCCCCTGCGGTTAATTAGGTGCCGCTGCCGGGGTAGCGCTGCGTCAGCTGCCGTGCTCCCATGCGCCGCCGGAGGACTGTTTAGACAGGATGTGGGCCCCCGCAGAGCCTCACTCCTGGGGGGTTGGGGGATGTCTCTCGGAAACCCATTAGGGCATCATTAAAATAAATGCTGTTTACTGATTTTTGGGATCCATGTTATTACCATCATCATCATCATCATCATCATCATCATTGGTATTATTATTAGCAGCAGTAGTACTAGTAGCAGGAGCAGTAGTAATAGCTGCAGTAGTAGTATTAGAATGAGTAATTAGCAGTAGTAGTAGCAGTCAGTAGTAGTAGTAGTAGTAGTAGTAGTAGTAGCAGTAGCAGTAGTAGTAGTAGTAGTAGCAGTAGTAGCAGTAGCAGCAGCAGTAGCAGTAGTAGTAGTAGTAGTAGTAGTAGTATTATTACTAGTAGCACTAGTAGTAGTAGCAGTTGTAGTAGTAGCAGCAGTAGTAGCAGTAGTAGTAGTAGTAGTAGTAGCAGTAGCAGAAGTAGTAGCAATAGTAGTAGTAATAG
This sequence comes from Aldrovandia affinis, assembly GCA_029706075.1. Classification (NCBI taxonomy): domain Eukaryota; kingdom Metazoa; phylum Chordata; class Actinopteri; order Notacanthiformes; family Halosauridae; genus Aldrovandia; species Aldrovandia affinis. The sequence continues at coordinate 887,453 of JAINUG010000095.1, forward strand.
TAGTGGCAGTATTATTACTAGTAGTAGTAGTAGTAGTAGTAGCAGTAG
>JAINUG010000095.1:890000-897500 GCA_029706075.1 Aldrovandia affinis
AACGAGGCGGGTCAGAGAGAGGGGGAATTGTCGGGAGCCGCCCGCAAAACCACGTGGCGTAAAATGTCTGTTTAAGCAAACTGCTTTGTCTTCATCGTCTTTCTGTTCTGGGGTGTGTTGTACCCTGGGAAATGGTGTTCCATCATGTTCAGCTTTTGATGCATTAATGTTTGGAAGCGCATTATTATATATATATATATTTGTTTTTTTCCCCCACGAAGAATGGATTGCCTTACACTTTTTATAACTTGCGTTTGATACATTACTTGTGTATAAGGGAGTATATAAAGGTAAATACATGTATTCACATTTAATGTTACTCATAAATAAGAGAGTGTCTACAGTAGATGTGAGTGCATTACTCATATGTACTCATATGGGAGTATAGTAACCAGTGTTCAATCAAGGCCAGTGTCAGAGCAGATATTCAGCCTTATACCCTGTGGGTTGAGTGGCCTTGACAATGCAGTGAGTCCACGGAAGTGTTCATTGGGACAGGAAATAGAAAGCAAGCGGACTCGACATAACAGCACGGGCCATTCCTAACAGCAGCACTTCCTCACAAAGACGCGTGAAGAAGAATCGCCCCAATCTCATGTCTGAACAGAGGTTTCAAGGTGCGAGCAGAAATTTGAGCGTTGGGAGCGCTCAGGAACGCAAAAGATGTACCTGCATCACGTTCATTGATTCATTCATTTATTCATTATCTAACCCACTTATTGTGGGGTGGGAGGGGTTGGAGCCTATCCCAGCATGCATTGGGTGAGAGGCAGGGATACACCCTGGACAGGTCGCCAATCCATCGCAGGGCACATACACCATTCACACACACACTCATACCTACGGGCAGTTTAGACTCTCCAGCGTGCATGTCTTTGGACTGTGGGAGGAAACCGGAGTATCCGGAGGAAACCCACGCGGACACGGGGAGAACATGCAAATTCCACACAGAAAGGCACCGGCCGGGATTCAAACCCGGGACCTTCTTGCTGTGCGACGACAGTGCTATCTACTGTCTGCGTCGCATTGTTTTTCAAATGAAAATCTCCCTCTCTCTCGCTATGTCCCTACGGAGCGTCGCCACCACACGACCTTGGCCAGCTTTGCTCTTTTGGCGCCGTGTGCACACGCCGAAACGCATCGCCAACTCCGCCCGTGGAGCCACGATCAAAGAATCCATTCACGGAGCAAGAGGCGAGCGTCGCGAACGACCGCGTCGCGCATATGCAGATCTCATGGATCGCAGTGATTAAGAGAAAAGACGCTGTTATATAGGCCTGTTTCTCTCCCCGCGGTGTTTCATTGTTAAGATTAATTACTTCCACATAAAAGACATTATTCAGCCCTTATTGGCATGGCGTTGTCTGACTCTAATTGGGCAGCTCATTTTGAACCGCCGTCCCCAGACGTCGCGAAAGCCCTCGGAGAGGGGCCCGAACCGATCGATCCAATCGATCACGGCGAATTACGAAATCGCCAAACACCACCGTGGAGCGTGTTTACGCCGTTCTGCATTTTGCCAGGTTTTTTTTTGTGTGTTTTTTTAAACTGTTTTGGATCCCTAAGAACGTTGCTAGGGAAAGATACACTACTTCAGAAACTTCCTCTGCGCCGTTTACTACGATCCGACAGTGCAAAGGGAAGAATGCGTTCACCGTGTCGTGTTGCGTTCCTCGTATCGTCCGGAGATGAGCCTCGAAAAAATAACAAAAACAAATAAATAAATTGAATTGAATTGAATTATTTAAAAAAATCTATTAAATGAATAAATAAATGGATGAATGGTTGAATTAATACAAATAAATAAATAGAATGATTTGGCCTTGGAAATGCTTTAACCAAAGGCTCCAGGCCACCCAAGCACCGTCCTTCATATTCCATCCAAAATAATTTAAAAACGAAATTTAAAAAACGATGTCTCTCCACTCCCCGTTCGTAGTACAATAAGTGATTTACCGCACCCGATGTCAGCAAACATCCTTCCGTGTCAGTGCGTTCCAAAGCTAATCCGCTCCGATTGTCACGAGCGTGACTTCGCCAGCCTTATACCGAAAGACAGACCTGTTACTTCCAACTCATTTGCTTTATGTGGCGTACAAGGTGAGAGTTGGGGGAGTCTGCCTCGAGTCGAGCTGGGGCCTTTCAGCGGGCGATGTCTTTTGTGAACGCGCTCGGCTAGGGCCGATGCAGTATTCATGCAACACGAAAAGCCCTCTGCCCGGCCCTCGGGGGAAAATAAAAAGATAAATCAAACGCATTAAGGTATTGGGAGTTTGGCTCTTATTTTGTGACGGGAAGACGCGGGTAAACGGTTGCGCGATAAGGCATTATCTAATGGGGGGGGGGGGATGTGATAGGAGATGATCCAAATGGGCCCCGTCAGCTGAACTGAAGCCCTAATGGCTACGGCCGCGTGAATCAGTCCCGAAGAGCAACTCTCTTGAGCGTTTTAAATACATCAATACCGGAGCTGCTTACCGATGCAAGGGGCATTACCTGTAACTGCCAAACCCGGAATCTATTCAGAAATAAGAGGCAGCCATTTGCATTGATGGGCATGAGTTCTGCACTCCCGGGGTCATGTCTGGTGAAACCTGTCCGGGAAGAGTTTGTAATTGTGCGATAATCGATGGCGGGGGACGTGAAGAAGGTCCAAAATGTGCTTCAGGTGCCGGTAGCTCTTAGCGTGCGGGGCGATGTTGACGGAGCTCGGAGTTGATCCCAGCCCGGGGGGGTACGCGCGACGGTCGGCCGCGGCCGCTTAGCTCTCGGGCGCTTTCCGAGCGGATCGGTTACAGGCGAGACGCCGTGAAGCAGTCCGAACTGCAGGAACTTGTCTTTGCGCTTTGTGCTTGTTCGGGTTTGGGTTGTGTTGTGTTTGGGTTTAACTCGAGCGGATTTAGCGCTGGGCAGACCGGGGCTCTCGGCCCGGCTCTGTATTCACCGTGGTACCAGGTGCGCTGGAAAGCACGATGTCTGTCCGTCGAGCGTTTGTACGTCTCAGATCGCGGCGGCGGGGAGATATTTCACGGGTGCTCTGGGGAGAGCGGAGGCCGGGTTTCGTGACCTCTGGGCGGTCCGGAGAGGTCCTCGGCGGTGAGCCGGCACCGATTGGGTTGGGGAGAAAAATGAGGCAGAGGAGGGGAGGAGATATAAGCGAGGGATGGCCTGGAAAGACGGAGGGGTCTTTAAACGGCCCTGGCACATCCATCTTCTCTCGAAAGCAGCCAGGATACATCCAGATGCAGTGTAGTTATACACTCCAAAAGTATAGAGGAGACTTCCAAATGCACCATATGGAATATGTACACCAGTAATGAACCCGTAGACCAGAGGGCACAAATCACAGCTTCAGCACAACCTTCCACAGTGGCTCTCTTATTCTTTTGTACTGTATATATGGCCTGTGCAAGTGTGTATATGTGTGTGTGTGTTGTGTGTGTGTGTGTGTGTGTATGTACCTGTGTGTATGTGTGTATGTACCCGTGTGTGTGTGTGTGTGTGTGTTTGTGTATGTACCTGTGTGTGTGTGTTTGTGTATGTACCTGTGTGAGTGTGTGTTTCTGCATGTGTGTGTGGGCAGATAGATGTATAAAGTAGGATAGCTTGATAGATAGATATCAAATATCAAACCCAACAAACCGTGTTTGTCCAGATAATATCAGCCAAGACCCTCAGTCGGAGGTGGGTGGCGTTAATCTTAACCAGGATGAGTATGAATGAAGTGGTCAGCAGGAAGTGATCTTTTGACCCGAGACAAAACGACCTTCCTGGCCAAGCACCCCTCCCCGGGGCAGCAGAGTGTACACCCTCGTCTAATTAACGAGGCCACGTAACGGCGTGCCCATTCGCACTCAAAGCGGCTCTGATTTGCGCGCCTCGACCTCCGACCCCCTCCGAAAAAGAGGGCCTCCTTGTTCAAAAGCCTGATCAATAATTGCCATGATAAATGCAGTCTCCGTGTTATGAGCTCCTCTGCCAATGAAAATCGATAAAAACAATTTCCATCTACATTCATGATCTCACTTCGCATTTGTTTCTCCTTCCTCTTTCGGGGAGCTGTTCTATCAAAATGCCATTATGTGAAGAAGAATGGGGGGCGAAAAAATGCAATTTCACCCCGACTCCAAAAAAAGCCATACAGGGAAACAGTTTACAGATGAAAAGTCATTCCGTTTCATTTGCCGGCCATAAAAAGGCACGCAGATATATTCTCGGCGACAAGCAATGCAAGGGCACCTCGCTGGATCAAAAATAGACCTGGAAACGTTTTTCAGATTGTGCCGGAAGAATGAATGTGCTTGTAACACCATGAAGAGATATATATTTTATTTAAGCACACAGCTCTGTATGGGAATAGATATATGTTACGAAAAAACATTACGGCTTCGTGAACCTGTTACTCCCTTCAGAAACGTGATCTTTCTGTGTGTTGTTCTGCCCCGCCGCTCCACACCGAATCAATTTTATCGGAAGAAGCCGATTGATAGGTAAATTCCCCGTAAATTCCACGTCGATGAAACTGAAGCGCCTGGCAAACAGGAATCTGCTTCGGACGGTTTTCCACAAAGTATTTTTTCTTATTTTGCTCACAGAAGAAAGGCTGAGTTGTCGTTCGCCATCTGGTATTCGAAAGCAACTCTGCACCATCTTTAGTGATCGTCACGTGAGGGCTGGCCACAGCTGTGGCTCGTCGGGCGTTTGCGACTGATCTCCGCCGAAAGCGAGCGCGACGGCGGCATGACACGCGCGTTCATCACCGATTTGCAAACGCGGCACAAACAAGACTTTTTGTCGCACGCACGCACGGACAGTATGCCGGCCTCTCGGAGAATTGATTGCAAACGTCGTGTCTCGTAAGACGCGGAGAGCGGATTGGACGCGCGTCTGTTACGAATCCTCTCGAACGTCTTGAGTCGTTCCACCTGGCGATGTCTCGGCTCGGTTCACGGCGGTGCTTTTAATGGAGGAAAGGGAGAGGAAGCTTCACGTTAACATTGCGTCTGAGGGAAATTTATGTCAACGCGGGAGAGTTTTTTGTCATCGTAATGTCTCCGCGATAACAAGGAGCCAAACCGACGATTTCAAAGTTGTGCTTCCAGCTGCGGGCGGTATGAAATGAATCTAGAACTTTCTGCCAGTTAGACGGCCATTCATCTTTGCCGCAGTAAGCCTGGGCGTGATTCACTGGAGGCATTGACCCTACGCTGAAGTCATCCATGCATCACCCTTATGTGTTACTCCCCCCGCAGTAGTTAGGAGCGGGATAGGTACCGTCGACAGAGGATAGGTAACGCTGTCAAAATGTTACAGCTCCGTGTGCTTCTCTGCCTTCTCCGTCAGACGGTGGACAGATCCCTCGCCATGACTGAGTGTTTTTCAGGTCTGCTGGCCGCTGGAATATTTGCAGCCGCCATTGATCCACCAGGATCTAATACCCAGAGTGCTTTTCTGTTTAAATTAGGAGTCAGCGTGAAGCGTTCTGCTCCATTAGAACCGGGAGAATTGTTTGAGTTGGTGGAGGATGTTTCAAGGGCAGTGCTGCAGGTAGTCCACGTTGTCTGCAGAGAGTGATAAGAGAACAACAAAAAGCAAGAAGTGCATTGTTTTTGTTTGTAGATAACACATTTAATATGTAGACTATGTTTAGATATGTTTCGCAAAAAAACCAGGACCGACTATTTCATGCGAGTTTTATATAAGCACAAATAGGGATTCGCATCATTATCATTGTCTGAAATGGAACAGTACACTGTGTAAACAGGAAAACGTTGGCTCGCTGACCTGCTTCTAGATGTTCCCGCTCCAAGGAGTGCCACTCGGTGCAGTTTCGTGCGAACAGGTAACATTCTCACAATGTTAACACGGCCCTCCGGTGGCAAGGTGATCGCACAGGTCACACGCGGTGACATCGTGAGCGGAGTGGTATTACTCTACCGCTGTGGTACCGCCACAGTGGTGATCTTGTTAAATATTATTACATTATATCTTATGTTCAAAGACATTTCCTTGTTTGGCAGAAGTCCAGGCTTTTGGTCAGCGTGGGGCCATAGGCCAGAACCACAGCCCAGAGGCAGAAGTGGTGGTGAAATTTTGGTCTCCTTCCATAATCAGTAAATAAATGTTTTAGAGTGTAATAGCTCCCTTATGGAGTCCTCTCCATTGGTCTGCATCGTCGACTCGGGCGTGACACAAAGGTGTTTCATTTATCAACAAGCCCAACAGCGTCCCAAAATGGTTCGGGCCTACCCTCCATTGGTTCCCCCACAAGAAAAATAACAATTCATTATAGCATCATTATTTTGTTCTTTATTAATTTTTCTTCCTGGCTTATTTTACACTTTGCATATGACACGGTTCATCAGAGAAGGCAGCCAGGCATGACTCCATCAAGCCGCGAGGAACCGTTCTCGGGCATTTCGCCGGGAATAAATGGTTTAAACACATCAGTGATTTTTTTTTTTTCATCCAAAATTGACATTGAGGGAAAAAAACCAAAAACCTGCGATTATCTTCAAAAGCCAGAAACGGCTTTTCCTAGCTTGTGTGGGATTCACATAAATTTAATACAGTATTGCAGGGTGAGATCGCTATTATTCTGCCCAGATTTGTGGACTAATCTCTTACTTAGGCCTAATACAATTAAGGCACATTGAGCGGCAATTGAAAGCCAATTTAACGTTCCATAGATCAATTTACTCCGCGCGCCGCGAGAACCAGGGCTGTGGGTGTCCGCCCGCCCGCTCCGGAAGCCAGCGAGCGGAGAAGGTTTAAATCCCGTAAAGCCGCCGTTTGAGAGGCGTATCTGGGCAGGCGGTGAGAGGCGCCTGATTGATGTTCGCTCGTCTGAAAGCGCGGCAATTAAGAAAAAACTAAACGGGGCGTATTGTGTTTGTTCCAGAAGAGCTCCGGGTGTTAAAACTTTACTGTTTTTGTGAATGTTGCCGCGTGACCCATATCCTGTGGTCGCTGTGGATGAGAGACTGAGTTTATCAATTACTGATCCCACTGCCACCCGCTCCACCCAACAAAAAAAGCTGAAAAATAAATGCGAACGATCTGTTCCGTCGTGAACTTGGAACAGCCCTGGTGTGTCTGTCATCCGATAGCAGCCTTTACACGAACATTTGCTGAAGGTTTGTGGCAGGGCGAACGCCTCCTTGGAAACGGGAGGAATTCTTGTCATTTCTCGGTGCACATGGGGCCACCGTAATAACAGGCAAACGCAGGGGGGGGGGCGCCCCTTTTATTTGACCCCGTTCACCAGACAGGGATACGGTGTCGACAGTCGACCAGATGTTAGGCCCGAGAGAAATCTATATAACCAATCACAACCAGATGCACTTATTCTGTTATTTGCTTTGCGCTCGCACTGGAAAGCCCACAGTTTATCGTCTTTTAGACCTGCGGGAAAATATCAGTGGAGACGTTTGCACACCTAGCGCAGCGGACCGCAGGCGCCCGGAGAGGAAACGTCGAACATGTCAAAGAAACTGTGTG